>JAKGUB010000347.1:2605000-2805000 GCA_026261675.1 Hippocampus mohnikei | reverse complement strand
ATTTTACTGAATAATAATTCTTCGTTTTTTTTTTTTTTTTAATTGTTGTTGTTTTTTTTTCTTTTGGATTTGCCATCTCTGCTGACCACAATGAATGCATGGCATCGTGGTAAAAGAGCTTCCAAATTGTTGTGGCGACGTCCCAAAGGGCAACCACAAATGTTCAACGAATAACTTATGTTCAACGAGAAAAAAAAAAACAAAAAAAACATTCATGTCGTTTTTAATACATACGCGGTCGCCTTTTCGTCAACATTTGCGTTTACACGACCTCAGACCTCAGGCTCCCGTCCGTCTGTCTGTCTGGCGGCACCGTGGAGGGGGGGGGGGGATGAGAGACAGCGTGGCGGCGAGGGCCCCGGTGACCGCGAGGCCTCAAGCTGCAGCACAGCTCCACGTCAGCCCACGGACAGGCAAAATGTCATGCAGAGAGACGCCGAGGCAGCCGGACACACAGACAGGCGGACAGGCGGACGTGCATAACATTTCCCCAATGGGTGCAAAGAGAGCTGTCGGGATCCCTCATAGTGTCTAAAATAATAAAAGTGTTTTCGGAATGTCAAAATAAAATTGTTAATCCCTCCTATCCTCACCAAAAGATGTTTCAGTAAGAAAAATAGTGCTTGGTAGGATTATACTTGACCAAAACATCCATTTTCAATGCCTAGTGACGTCTGCTTGACTTCTCGATTGGGCACCTTGGCCACAAGGGGGCAGTATAAAAACGACACAGGCGCTTACACAAGGACGTGAAGGGTAGAAATCCGCAACTAATTGATGGCCATTCACTCGCATTTAAAATCTATTTTTTCAAGGAGCAGCGCCGTACTGCGGATTAACATTCGCCACAAAAATAATCATGGAATTATTAGTCATAGGTTTCCTCGAATAGGTGTATCGGTGTTTGCTATTTTACACGTCGTGTTTTCCGACGTGTTTATTTTTTACCCTCAAGGGCCACCGTACTTGGAGACTAAGTGCCGAGGTGAAGCCGCGGTGCATTCTGGGACTTGTATTCATCACGTGGCGTTATGTTTGACGACGGTGGCGTTAAACATGGCCTCTAAATATGAACGCGCTGCCGAAAGGACGATGATATTTGTTTAAAATGTAAAAAATGGGACCGCATAATTTGGGAGTCAAATACGGTGGACGGTAGCCGGTGAAAAGCCGAGAGGGGGGCAATTTGCATACAGCGGAAAACCAACAGATGACCTCAGCAGGACACCCCCCCCCCCCGATGGTAAGCAAGGCCTCACTTTGAGAACATTTTCAGATAACGACAGTCCAGAACACTTTTACGTCAAATCATTTTCAAAAGAGATGAAAATTAATCTGTTCCAGCTTCTTGAAAAAAAAACAAAGTATTAAGAAAAAAAGCACTCTGAAGTAATTGTGATTGATATAAAGATACGTTTATTGCATAATTAAATTGAATGTCAAGAATGTGACAGTTTGCGCATCATGATTTCATGCCTCCCTTCACATTGACATTGTGTGGCTCCTTCTTGCTGTCTCCCATCTTGACCGCCCGTATAACACAAAACCAAGAAAACTAAACTCAATCAGTCAAAGAGGGTGTAGTACTACGTGGTCTGTCTCCACGCGTGGCTACAGTTTGCGTTTAAATAGCCGTTTACATCGGTGCCAGTTTTGATTTGTTTTCCATTGTGTGTCAGGTTGAAGCTAAGTGCACTTAGCTTTTCCCGCTAGCTTTGTCCATTCATAAGCTGATTTTTTTTTTTTTGATGGCTTCAAATAACTTCATAAATTGGTGGGGGGGGCAGCGACGACACCGCCGCGTGAGGCCTCTCTTTGTTCCGCGGGGTCGGAAAAATGCGGAGTGCGTATTTTTAAACGGATCCTTGTTTGTTTGCACAAGAGGTGAAAGTAGCCAAGCTGCAGCCCGCCCGGGTGTTTGGGAATGCGAGCCAAGCTCTTGTCAATAAAGGGAAAGTCGCGAGGCTATACGACACTGATTAACGGTGGAGCGGCCAGACCTCACCACCACACCAAATAGTCATCATTCCCTTTCGGAACGCACAGCTCGGAAAAAACAGAAGGCATATTTGGACCCTTGTGGCTTTGGTGCATCACGCGGCCGCTAAACATCCTAATTAAAGACTCGGACAAAGCTCCCCCGTCCGTGTCTTCTTGGCTTGTTGGGTACGAAAGCTAACGGACACCGTGTGCAAGTGTCACATGGAAACCAAAGAAAAGCATATTTGGCAACTAGACGATGAAGTCAAATTGGACTTTGTAAGCCTCGGGCAAAAACGGATTTTTGTTTGTTTGTTTGTTTCCTTTTGTGGGTTTTTTTTTGTTCCACATGTTGTTGTGTTTTGTACTTGGTAGGCCCCAATACATTTCCATCGACTGGGAAAGTGGAAGGTGTAGCTTTGCATAGACCCGACCCACCCCCGCCCCTTGCGTGCACCTGATGAGACCCAAGGTGGTGACAGCGTCTGGAGTTGGTTGTCACTGATGACAAAAGCTTCATTCAAATCCGAAATGCTCAACAGGAAACAATCTCCCAGGATCTCCGTGGAGGTTTCTCGCGGTCACGGGTCCCGTCAAATTGACACGTAAGCTTTGAATAGGCGACGCCGGGCCTTTTGCGCCAACAGTGGCGGCGTGTCATCTGGCTGACGGACAGAGACGTCAAGTCATCGCCGCCGCCGTCAAAGAGACAAAAAGAGAAGAGGCCGTCTTGGACTCGGGTCAGTGGGCCAAGCCTGTTGCGCGAGGGGTGAAAGTTGAGATTCTTCTTGACGGCTTCAGACTCGAGAAAGAGTCCAGGCTGGACCGCAGACAGAAGTCCTGCGCACATATGCCGCCTCATCTTAGCTGAATTGGTGGACGACTGCGGGGACCCGCCGGGCCGATTGACAACTCAATGAGACCGGCAGCGGCGCGCTTTCAGGGTTTCGGCCTTTGTGCGGCCGAGTATCGGCGGCGTAGCCCCTCCCTTCCATCTCACTCTTTTCCGCTGTTCCGTATGGCCCCACGCATGGACATGAGAGCCTTCTGTTCAACAAAGGAAAACCCCACAATGCTGGAATAACTTCAAACCCATGACAAGACCGGGCTTGACGAATCTGTGCAGCGGCAAATGAAATCTCAACGCAACTCTCACTTTCGGCCTCCAACGGGATAAAAGCTTCTGCTTTGGGGCTGCTCTGCTGAATCCGGCCGGCAAAGGTCATCTTGAGTTGCTTACAGTGAAATCCCAAAACCGACAAGTCATTCTGGACAGAACGGCTTCGCTAACTGTGGCTATTTTGTGAGGCGAAGAAAATTGGCATTGCTTCAGATGAGGCGAGCTTTCAAAGACAGTGAAACTCCTCTACAACAAAATCGTGTTTGCGGCAAGACGTTTTTTCACAACGGGGGGTTTTTCACTGTAGCAAATTTGTTCTCAGATGTAAGCCCACCCACACACACAAACGTATGTGTACTCTATTTTTATTCCAATAGTGCACAAGTATGAGCACACACTTATTTGACACTTCATATCGTCAGTGTGGAAAGAAAAAAAGGGAAAGAAATTGCGAAATTGACAATCAGCATTCGCTTTCACTTCCATCCATTTCTTGGATAATGTCTTTTATTTTGCTAGCTCCGTCTGTCATTTTGATCACTCTCTTCCAGCATCAGAGCTCTTCTCGTCTTAGCTGCTTGACATCCAAAGGTCCGTTTTGGAGCCATTTTAGCATTATGACGTCCACGCTCGTCTGAATCGAACAATAACAAATACTTGTGGACCCGGTGGCTTTTTTTTTTTCCACCATCTCACTGTCTCTAGCTAACCCTAACCCAAGACAGCGTTGCTCAGCTGATGTCATGCAAAGAACTTTTAAGCCGGGCACAGGACGCTTCGTAGTCCTACGATGGCCACAGTTAGCTCTCGAAGGCTAAAAAACCTAGCATAAGGTTTCGTAAGCATTCGAGGAAACGTTCGTTTATTTGAATGTCCGTCGAGCCGCTTCGTAGTCCTACGAAGGTCCTTACGCTAGGTTTTTTAGCCTTCGAGAGCTAACTGTGGCCATCGTAGGACTACGGCGGCTCGACGGACATTCAAATAAACGAACGTTTCCTCGAATGCTTTACTTGTTATCATGCTAAAAACAGCCACGGACGCCGCAGTCCTCGATGGCCACAGTTAGCTCTCGAAGGCTAAAACCTTACGCTAGGTTTGACTCCATGCAAAAGAATCTTTGAGGCATATCGATGACAAAAAAAAAAATCATCTTCGGCTAAGTCTAAGAACAGAATACACAAGGTTTTTAGCCTTCGAAAGCTAACTGTGGCCATCGAGGACTACGAAGCGGCTCGACGGACATTCAAATAAACGAACGTTTCCTCGAATGCTTTACTTGTTATCATGCTAAAAACAACCACGGGACGCGTCGCAGTCCTCGATGGCCACAGTTAGCTCTCGAAGGCTAAAAACCTTACGCTAATTAGCGCTCCGGTTAGCGTTAAACCAGTGTGGTGGTTGCTGTTGCCGTTTCCGAACGAACCAGTAGAGGTCGCTGTTGGATAAGACTTGGTTGTGGTGAATGTCTTCGCGAGGCTGGAGCGGAGAAAATGATTTCGTATAACGCAACAGGGGGGTTTCGTCGTATGGGGTGGGGGGCAGGAGAATGGGAATTGTGTTAATGCATGAACATTTTTTCACATCAGGGGGTATTTTCGCCCATGTAGGTTTCGTTCTAGAGGACTTTCACTGTACCTCATTCAAAGCTGTGCTTCGAAGCAGGCCGCTGCAACTTTCCATTGACTCGATACCTTTTTTTTTTTTTTGGGTTTGTTTGTTTGACATCGAAGACCTAAAACGACTCCACGCAAGCCACATCTCGCGTCTCGAATCCCTAATCCCGCGCGCCGGCGGCACCGCGGCCCTGTGGAATGCGGGAGGTGGGGGCGGGCGACCCACCCCGGGCACCCGGCTAAACGCGGGCGCGGTGAGAAAATGAAGACCCCTGCGCCCCTCCAAAGCAGCAGGAATTTGTCATTAAGCGTAGATTTGGGACTCTTTTCACCCCCCCTCCCCGAGCGAGGGGTCACCCTCCCTGGCCCTTCACCAGCCGGCAGCGCCTCTCCTTCACCTTTTCTCTTTTTCAATCGCGCTTGTAAAGCTCCTCGCCACTTCCTCTCGCTTTCATTCCCACTCCTTACACACCTTTTTGTGGGAATTCCCTTTCGAGGCCCCAAAGAAGCGAAAGGACATTTCTTTCTTTCTTCTTTTTTTTTTTTTTTTTTGGGTCTGTCTTCATAACAATGGTCTGCGGAGATATTTGTGTCCTGGGGCATCGAAGCCGCAGTTGAGGCAGATTCTCCTTTTCACGGCGTTTCCCATTCACACTTTGGAGTCGGATTAATGAGGATTATGTATATGAGGCCAGCTAATGAGTCGTGATGGCCGCCCAAAAAAAAACAAAACACAGCCAGTGGAGATTTGGCCGCTGGCGACTTGTTCACGTTTTGGGCGTCCGTTCTTTGGCGCCTTGGCTCGCAGGCGTGCCCGCCCAGCTGAGGTTTGACTTCCAACAAAAAAAAAAAAAAGTACGGTTAGAAAAGCCCTTGTTTACAAAGCGGACCCATTGTGATGGGAAACACATTCCCCGTTGGTGATATTTAAATGATCAGAATTATTGAGATAATAAGTGACTAAAACATTAGGCAGTAGAATCTTCTTTCGTGCTTTTATTTTGAAAAATGGTCACCTGTGCCTTGGTTTGGATCACTACTCACTGGGCTCCACGTGGTCATATTTCTCACCACAAAGTCATTGTTTTTTTATTTATATTCATCAATCTAGCATATATTTTAGGATGTCATAGTTTAAATTAAATGTTTTACATCGTACCCTATTGCCAAATAAGCCTTTATTGTACTTTTTATTGTGATAAAGTCACTCTGAATTATGTATTATTTCTAGAAAAAGATAAGCAAGAAACAATGATTTTCACAGTTGGGTATATTCAAAACACTCAGAAAATACCAATGTGATCAAAACAATTTAACTATGAAAAATTAAAATACCGTTCATATGTTATCTTGAAGCGAGACTTGTTTTTTTTTACGATTAGCCACAATTATTTATTTGTATTCGAAAATAAGTGACGAGTTAACATATGATGTTATTTATACAATTATAAAAATAATACTAAATGTGTTTAGATGATTAAAACGGTGTATTCGTTATTTAATAAACGCCTAATGTGTTATTTTCCCTCTCGCTGAGCGTCGAGTCAGGTGCTCCCGTGTTCATCTCATGGCCACTAGGGGGCCCTCTCGTCCCACTAGCGAAATGTGCTGCCGTGCCTTGGCTGCGATGAAAACCTAATGAGCTCAGCTCAGCATTCCCGTGAAAACTTCACGTGTTGTCGACTTACGCTGGAGGCAAATGACGGAATGAGACGATGGAATGAGTGAAAGTTGAGAGAGAGAAAGAAAGAATTAGAGCGAGCGAGTGGTCCCACGCTGGCCGCGACAGCTGACAGCTGGGTTCAGCTGAGGTCAGAGGGCACGCATAAGCGGTGGGGGAGTGAGGCAGAATCTAAAACAACAGGAAGACACGCGCGCGCACCCACACACCCGCGCACACACACTGTTTAGTCATCGATGACTTTTCCCGTCCACTTCCTTCCATAACAACCGCAACGGCCAAGGTGGCAAAAAAACACTCAGAACTTTAAGACCCTGTTGAGTCAATTCAAGTTATTAGTTTCTGTACAAAGTCGTAGAAACGCCCTCTGTGTGGGAGATTTTTTGGGGGGGACAGTCATAACTCACTCAGGGAAGGAAATATACATACCTTGCCTAAAGTGCTTGTATTATCTTTATTTGACAGGCGAAAAAATACGTTTAAAATGTGTTTGGATTAAAAATCCGGTGAAAAAGGAAGCCATTTTGCGACCCCCTCAAAAAGTGCCCGAGTCCACAGTATCTCACTAGAGGTGCTCTGGCTCCCTCTAGAGTCAATGTGCGTTACATGCAAGCTCAGGACCAAATAAGACGACACAGATTCTATACTATACTAGAGAACTAAACTATAAAATCTCTAGAGTAGTTACAGAGGCTCGGTTGACATTTCGGAGCCATTTAATATACCTTGATGGGTTCTGCTTTCATTTCAGTGTTGATGGGTATGACGACATGATGCAGACACATCTTTGAGTAGCAATTGGAGCTTACGAGAGCGCATTTCTAATTTCATTCTTACCAATGAAATGTGCGTGTCGTGCCTTTCTCAGGCTGAGTGGTACAACCATACGCCACACACTGTGGCGCTTTTGCTGTAGCGGCAGAAAACAGCGTGAATACAGCGCAAAGAAATTCATGTATTCAACTTAGGCGCCCTTAGCGAGTGGCAACACAAGATGGCCACCGGTGGCCTCACTTCTTGCAAAATCGTTGTTAGCCATAATATAAAAGTTTGTGGCTGCAAAGTACGACATGGGAGTGATCAGGGTTTTTTTTTTGTGTGTGATGGGCAGACACTGATTGATATATGCCAATCATGTACTTTTCCATGAAAGTCAGACGACCACCATCACGACTTTCAATCTAACATGTTGAGCTAATTCTAGCGTTCGAGCAAAGTTGTAAACAAATATGCTCAGCATTTCCCCAATCCTGCGAGCTACCTTTAGCTATTAGCTAGCATGATGACCAGCAACCTCTGCCAGCCTGCCTGCTTTGACCTCAATAACAAGTCCAGTAAGCTGGGCCTGCACAAAGGGCGACTCGCCTGCAGCTGCGGGGGTCTACCGAGAAGGGGGCGCTGATGCACCCAGCACACTCCCCCGCCGTGTGACGGTGCTGTGGGCCCTTTCTTATCCGCCTGTGCGCCGCGGCGGATACTTTTCTACCTTCTTCTGTCTTGCTCTACCTTTCTCCTTCCTCGTCGCAAATGGCCCCCCCGCCCGCCCCCCCCTAAAAAAATGTCTCAAAACATGCGCATTTCGTCACGGCGGCGGCGAATAACCACAGCTGCTGGCGGCGCGGACGCCGTTTCTCTCGTGTCGTCGCGTTTTTGTTTTTTTTCCCCCCACCCCACCGAGGTTCGAGTTTGAGAGGGGGAAGGTTGCCATTTTGCGCTATTCAACGTCGCGTGCGCGTGGATTCCCCATGATTTCACGTTAGTTTGCAGGGTTACGTTTTGTCAGGACAACCCCACCACAGGAGCCCCGCCGTAAAAAAAACCCACGCGAGGCAACACTCCGAGGGCCTATTTCGTCCCTTGTCGTTCCCATCTCCGCCTCCACCGCCACCTCTCGTGAGAGTGTCTGTGGAGGACTCCATTTTGAAAGGTTGTGGAAGCCACTGAACTCAAGTCCCCGTCACGGGAAAGAAAAGGGAGGCGAAACACGATCGGGCCCCGCGCGTGTTTTTTTTTTTTGTTTTCTCGAGTGAGAATCTTGATCTTTTGTGCGTAGGTAGAACATGACGGCTGGGTGGAAGTTCGGCGCGTGACGTCACCGCCGCCGACTGCGAGTGATTGACGGCTCGTTAAGGCGAGGTGGCCACATGTGGGAAGGGGCACTTCTAAGGCAGGAAATGGACGTTGAAGCCAGATAAAATCCACGTTTGTGGTATAAAGTTGTGTACAGATAGACAAATGGGGCTATATTGCCCTTGCGGGAGCATATATTAGAGGGGAGGTGTTGGAGGAAGAGGAGGGGGGGGGGGTGGAAGAAGAGGCGGAGGAGGGGAGGGGGTGAGTGCTCCTCGGGATCCGGGCCTAGCAGTGCCGCCGCCGGGACTCTGCTGTCGCTCTCATCCGCTGTCAAAAATCCGGGAATTGCCTCATTTGGGGGGCACAATGGAGGCGGCGGGGCTCGCGTGGAAGCTGCTCGACGGGGGAATGGTAAGAATCTCGTCACGGATGCCGCGTTCGGCGGCGTTTTGTGTGATTTTTTTTTTTTTACGTTGCCTCTCAAGCCATACTGATGCGCGTGCACACAGACACAAGCCTACCGTATTTGTGTGCGCGTGCTTGTGTGTTACTGGCGTCGACCTCTGTTGCATGTTTTGTTCTATTTTGACAACACACACTACACACAAGTGTCCAACGCGCATTTGCACACGCAGTGTGACGCGCGCGCGCACGACGAGGGCCATTTTAATGCCTCTGCGAGTGTGTGTCCTCATGCAGCACACACACACGCGCACGCTATACCAGTCATACAAATGCATGCATGACAGGATCTTGATCACATCCCCGAATGGCTACGACGGCCACAAAAAGATGTCTCCCAAGATGTCAGCCATTCCAGTTGTCATTTGACACACAATGATGGCTTTTCTAGAAATGTTCACCCAAAGGCAAGGCTGCCCAAGCTGCGCACCGCCAAGGAAAACAAGACCATCTCATCGGCGGTGCCACAGTTTCATGCTCGAATTAGCCATTTAAAATAGGTTGTATTATATTTTCATAGAGTTTTTATTAAAAAATAAATATATTGTCACCTTAAAGTTGTTTTTAAGACAGGCACCCGCTTCGACATCCTTGACGCACCCCCCTAGGAGACCGTAGAATGTATCAAACGGACATTTGTCAAGATCCCGAGTAGACTTGAAGAATCTATTTTATATATATATTTACACACACACACCGTTTTCTTGTTTGTTTGTTTTTTACTAGGGATCCCAGCTGACTTTGGACAGTCGGCAGGGTAGACCCCAAAGTGGTTCCCAGCCAATCGCAGGGCACACATCCACAAATGACCGTTCACACTCACAATCACACTTTGAGACCATTTAGAGCATTCAATTGACTGAACCCTCGCAGGCAGTAGGAGGACATGCAAACTCCACGCAGGAATCGAATCCGTGACCTCTGCACTGTGAAGCGGGGATTTGAGCGACGTGCTGCCCAAAGTTTGAATTCATTCATGTAAAATGTTTTTCATTTGTAAACTGCCAAACCGTCGTTTTTCGTCCTCCGCACACTCCAGGCAGGTATACGCTGCAGTTTTTGACTCGAGGTCCAAAATTTGTCATCCGAATTAGATTCATTTTTGTATTGCGTAGGTTATAAAAATGCAGCCGTTATCGCAAACCACCGTTGTATTTGGAATTGTACCGACCCCGGGGGTCGGGTGCACCGCAGTTTTCAGCTTCAGAGCCAAACTAGTCTTTTGAAATGGATGATAGACAATGGGGCGGCCCGGTAGTCCAGTGGTTAGCACGTCGGCTTCACAGTGCAGAGGTACCGGGTTCGATTCCGGCTCCGGCCTCCCTGTGTGGAGTTTGCGTGTTCTCCCCGGGCTTGCGTGGGGTTTCTCCGGGTGCTCCGGTTTCCTCCCACATTCCAAAAACATGCATGGCAGGCTGATTGAGCGCTCGAAATTGTCCCTCGGTGTGAGTGTGAGCGCGGATGGTTGTTTCGTCTCTGTGTGCCCTGCGATTGGCTGGCGACCGATTCGGGGTGTCCCCCGCCTACTGCCCGGAGACGGCTGGGATAGGCTCCAGCACCCCCCCGCGACCCTAGTGAGGATCAAGCGGTTCGGAAGCTGAATGATGGACAATGTTCACCAAGTATTTGCGGAAAGTAGGGACAAACCAAACCCTTCTATTTATCGTGAGGATCCGCAAGTGATTGAGCCTCAGCCAAAAAGCTTTGTGATTTAGCACCAGAGCGCTTTTGTTCCCATTAGAACATGTTATGGCCTCCTGCCCCTCACTTCAACATAGTTCCTTGGTCCCAAGATGGCATCAAGCAATCTTGGGGGGGGGGGAGACAACAGACAATTATCCCCTTGGTGAATAGTGAGGATAGTCGTGCCCCCCCAAAAAAAAAAGCCTGAATGCCCAACTGGATACATGCGGAGGTTCATTGAATTTCCATCACACCATTGAGTGACAATGTACACAGGAGACGTTGGTTTACTACAACAAACAGGCCCTTTGTCAGCCTTACTACCAAAGGTATAAATCATAAACAGGAGTGTAGCCAGAGATTTTTGGGGGTAGTGGGGGGTACATGATACCAATGATATACTAATGACATTGTTCCTGTTCCAGGGAGATAGCACGCCAGCATGAGTGGGCTACATGCAGGCCCAAGCCGGGAGTCCAGCCGCCCGATCAGCCCTGCCTGTGACCTCTCCCGCTACTCCAGATCCAACTACAATAAAGATCCCGGCACAACCATGTCCGCCGCCGCCTCCTCCCTACAGCACGCGTCCATTTACGGCTTTGCGCAGAGGGACCCTTCGCCCCCCTCGTCCACCTACAGCCCCCTGAGAAGGCTGCAGCATCTCACCACCATGGTGAGCCAGCCCGACTTAGTTTTGCCCGCCCGGCCGGGCAAGAGCTGGGAGTGGGCCGCCCCCGATCAAAACCAGTCGGAGCGGGACTCCTGGGTCGACTGCGCCGGCAGGGATTACTGCGACGCCACTTTTGCAAAACAAGGCGAGGTCCAAAGTGGCAGCTCGAACGAGGAGCCGGCAGCCAGCTGTAGCAGTCCCAGCGTGTCCGAGAGGAAGACGGACAGTTGTTTCTCCTGCCCGCCCAGCCCGGCCTTCTCTCTCGATAGCAACAGCCCCTTTGCAAATGGCCTCCTTCATTTTGAATCCTCTTTGTTCGAGGACGAGGATCACCACAACTGTGACAAAGAGCAGCAGCAGCAGCAGCAGCAGGAGGAGACGCACTTTGCCGTCACAGAGTCGCGGGATAAACGCAAGACCCCAGAGAAAGAGCTTCAGTCCGCCACTATGGATTTGCAAACAGAATCCAAGGATGCAAATGTTCCATCAGCAAAAGTCATCACCCGCTCCCAGTCGTCGGGTTTTCGCCGAAGGTACTGGGATGTTTCCGATGACGATTGGGAGAGCGACACGGATCTCTTCCTTTTTGGCGATAGCCCCTCCAGGCATTCGATGGCAAGTCTTATTCCAATTACAGAGGGTACGGGGTTGCATCCGAGTTGGGGTGCCACAGCGCAACTTGAATTTAATGCAAGGTGCAACATCGTGTATCGCGAATCTAAAGCATTCGCACATGAATTACTCACCTTCCACTTTATGTTTAGACTCCTTTACAAACCAACATAGCTCGGTACAAAGTGCTCTACACGAAGCAAAACAATACATTCAAAACAAAGCCAGTAAAGCCCTAAAACAATGCCGAGTCTCATTCTGAGTCTAACGCTTCGTTCCAAAACGAGGGAGCAGTAGCAGAAAAAAAACGTGATCCTCGGTTTAAGTATCAAGTACAACTTTATTGTCAAACGTGCTGAATGTGTAACAACAACAACAAAACAGTTTAAACCTCGCTACCTCCAATCGTGTCTGGTTAGCTGACCTGCGGCACCAGGGCAGGTGTGTAGGAGCTCGGGGAGGTGAGGTGGGGTGAAACCATTTTTAGATTTTAAAACAAATGAAAGAATCTTAAAATGAACCCGAGCCTCTAATGGGAGGCCGGAATTGGAGTTTTGTGCTCCCTCCCTATGGGCCGCACTTTGGAGCGCCTGCATTTTGGACCAACTCGAGTCGCTCGAGGAAGGACTGGCGAACTCCAAAGTAAAGTCAAACAAAATTACAGGTCATATTTTTCAGAAAATCGCTTCAAGAAATAAAATGACAAGATGTAAGTAGCGCGGCCAACTGTGAGCATGTTTCTAGCCTCGAGACGTCATAAGTGAAAACGCACCTTCCAGGTGTCGGTTGATGTCGAGGAACTAGACATTAGTAGTGCAGCGTCTTGTGAGGGATAAACGTCCAAATGCTTCATGGCTGTTTTTATTTATTTATTTTTATTTTTTTTAACATTGTCGACAGCAGAGCGACATGAAACGAAGCGCCGTGCCGCCTGTCAAGTTTCTGGAGGGCGAGGTCATTTGGGCCAAGTTCAGCCGACGGCCGTGGTGGCCGTGCGAGGTGATTGTTGACCCTGCGCAGGGAGTCTATCACAAGGTTAAAGGTGCGCCAATGACATTGTTGGCTGTATGCAAATGTCTTGTGGTTTTGTCGCTAACCCGATGATTGTGACTATCTCCAGAGCCCAGCGATCGGCCCTGTCGACTCTACCACATCAGGGCGTTTGGGGACCAGGAGGAGCAAGCCTGGGTGGAGGACAAATCGACTCATATTTTTCACGGAGGCTTTCAGTTTGAGCAGCTTGCACAAATGCGCAGGAAGGGGAAGCAAAGAGGGCCGAACCACAAATACACCGTAATTCCCTTCTTTGTGTTGAATTGACTGCTGCATGCAACAATCAGATGTTGATCTGGATCTTCAATGACTTTGTGTTTCCGCAGATCGCTAAGCGCTATGAAGCGTCTTGGAAATTGAGTGTGGCTGAAGCTGAAACTATTCTCCAGCAAAGGCCCAACATAGACTCTTTAACCATAGACACTACCTTCCGAGACAGTTCACCGATGACGACCAAGCCCCGTCCACCTACTTCGCCATCTTCCCCTGCTGCCTCTAATCTTCTGGAAAAGTCGAACGCAATCAGCGGATCGATATCTTGCCAGACATCATCCCCAGTAGAAAATAAGCAAGGCACTTTAAAGAAGTCTTCTGACAAGAGGGAAGACTTCAACTCCTCAAATAAGCAGTCTAAAAAGGTCCGACATCACAATCCCAACCAATCGGAGAAGAATGTAGAGTGCCCTTATTCGGACCTTGAGTCGGTCCCTAAGATTTTGTGTCCAAAAGCACTTGAACGCCAAACCACGTGGACTCAGTCACCTGCTAATCTCGCCAAGGAGGAAAAGAGGCAACCGGAGATGCAAAGTGGTCTTTGGTTTAGTAAATCAGGCAAAGACAGACGACCTAAAACTGTTACTCCAGAACGGTCAGATCGTACGCTTGTCACCAATGTACTCAGTAAGAAAAAGACTTCGGCTATGACTAAAAACTTGACGGCTCAGGGGGACAATGCCTCCTTGGCTGAACAAGGTGACCAGGGTGGATTGGTAAATCCCGAACCAAAGCTTGTATCTGAGCAGTCATGGCAGTTGGACTCTAAAAAGAACATTTTAGCTAGCGACCCTCCTGAAAGTAGTCCTGAGCTGTTGTCTCAACACCAGCTGTCGATCGATTCTTCTGACCCTCTTGGATTGTCACAACTGCAAGAGTCGGTGGTGTTTTCTGAACCTTTTCAATCTTCAGAAAACAAACAGTCCGTGGCTCCTTTTGACTCACAAGGATTGCTACAAAAGCAGGTGTTCACAGATTTTTCTGACTCTCGGGCATTGTCACAAAAGCAAGAGTCAGTGTTATCTTCTGACACTGCAGGAATGTCACAAAAGCAGAAATCTGTGGATTCCTCTTACCCTCGAGGTATATCACAAAACCGCGAGTCTCGGAATTGTTCTGACCCTCGAGCATCTTCTCAAAAGCGCAAATTAGTGGTTTTGTCAGACTCCCGAGATTTGTCCCAAAAGTGCAAATCTGTTGATTCTTGTGACGCTGGAGGATCATCACAAAGGCATAAATCTGTGGATTTCTGTTACCCTCAAGGATCATCAAAAAAGCTGAAATTTGTGGCTCCTTCTGACCCTAAAGGATTGTCCCAAAAGCAGGAATCAGTCGATTCTTTGGAACCTCGAGGATCGTCCAAAAAACAGAAGTCAGTGGATTGTTTCAGCCCTGAAGAATTGTCACAGAAGGACTCTAGGGAATCTCCTGACCCCCAAATGTTCCCACCAAAGCAGAGGTGTGTGGATTTTGCAAGCCCAAGGCAGAAGGATGTGGATCTTTCTGATCGACTGTCGCACAAGCAGAAATCGGTGGATTCTTCTGACCTTCTAGGATTGTCACCGCAGCGGGATTCCAAGGGTTGTTCTGACCTTCCAGTATCAACGCAAAAGCAGAAATTGGGAGATTCTTCATGCTCTCAAAGATTGCCAGAGGATTCTTCCATTCCTGGAACATTGTCACAAAAGCAGAAGTCCATGAATTCTTCAAACCTTCAAAGATCATCGCAAAAGATGGAGTGTATGGATGGGTCTGATCCTCGAGGACCATCGCAACAGCAGAAGTTTGTAGATTCTGAGGACCGTCAAGGACTGTCACAAAAACAGGAGTCTAGAGATTCTTCTGACCCTCGAAGGGCGTCCCAAAAGAAAAAGTCGGTCGATTATTTTCAGCCACAAGGATTGTCAAAAAGGGGGGCATGGCATTCTTTTCACCACCAAACATTGTCACAAAAGCAGAAGTTATTTGATTCTTCAAACCCCCGAGAATCGTCCCAGAAGAAATCAATGGATTCTTCTTGCTCGAAAGAATCGTCACAAAAGCAGGACTCCATAGATACATCAGACCCCCAAAGATCATCACAAAAGGATAAGTCAGTGAATTCTTCTCAACCCCAAGGATCATCACAAAAGCCGAAGTTGGTGGATTCTTCAGTCCCCCAACAATTGTCACAAAAACAGGAATCAGGGGATTCTCGTGGCCCTCGAGGGTCGTCACAAAAGCAGAAGTCCAGGCATTCGCCTGATCATAGAGGATCGTCACAAAAGCCGAATTCCAGAGATTCTTCTGACTCCCGCGGACTGTCAAAAAAGCAGGAGTTCAAGACTTCCTCTGACCATCGGGTATTGTCACAAAAGCAAGCATCTAAATATTCTTCTGACCACCGAGTTTCATTACAAAAGCTGAAGCCAAAGGATTCTTCTGAACCTCGAGGATCCTCACAAAGGCATGAGTCCAGGAGGTTTTCTGACCCTCAGGTTTCATCAGAAAAGGTGAAGCCGGTGGAATCTTCTGACACTCGTGGGGCAGTTTCATCCAAACAGCTGAAGTTGGTGGATATTTCTTACCCTTGCGGGTCAGTACAGAAGCAGGTGTCCATGAATTCAACCGACCATCAAGGATCCTCACAAAAGCTGAATTCCATTGATTCTTTTGACTCCTGTGGATTGTCAAAAAAGCGGGAGTCCACGGGTTCTTGTGACCAACGACGATTATCTCAAAAGCAGGAGTCCAAGTATTCTTCTGACCCTCAAATTTCGTCACAAAAGCTGAAGTTAACGGATTCTTCTGAACCTCGAGGATCATCACAAAGGCATGAGTCCAGGAAGTTTTCTGACCCTCAGGTTTCATCAGAAAAGCTGAAGCCGGTGGAATCTTCTGACACTCGTGGGGCATCACAGAAGCAGGGGCCCAGGGATGCGCCTGATCAAGGATCGTCACAAAAGTCGAATTCCATGGATTCTTGTGACTCCCGTGGACTGTCGAAAGTTCAGGAGTCCACAGGTTCTTCTGGCCAACGAGGACTGTCACAAAAGCAAGAGTCCAAGTATTCTTCAGATCCTCGAGTTTCATCTCAAAAGGTGAAGTCAAAGGATTCTTCTCAACCTCGAGGAATGTCACAGAGCCAGGAGTCCAAGATGTCTTCTGATCCTCGCGTTTTGTCAGAAAAGCTGAAGTCGGTGCATACTTCTGACTCATGCGGGTCGTCGTGGAAGGAAATGTCCAGGGACCCTCGTGGAACAACCCATAAGCAGAAGTCATTGGATTCATTTGACCTCCGAAGATCATCACATAAACATAAGTTATTGGATTCTTCTGACCCTCCAGTATCCTCACAAAAACTGCACTCTATGGACTCCTCTGACCCTCAGGGATCATCGCAGGTCTCTGTGGATTCCCGCAGGTCCTCTAAGAAGTGCGGTTCCTTAAAGGCTCGGCAAATTATCCCGAATTCTAAATACTCTGCCAAACGGTCTACTCCTCAAAGCAGCGCACACGTCAAGAAGTTCAGGAAGACGGCCGGTGTAAAGCACAGTAGTCAAAGTGATCATTGTAAATTGAGGGCCAGTAAAAGAGAGGCTCCATGCGGTTTGTACCAGACGGAAGAAAGAAAAAGTCATACCAAGGCCAAGTCCAGTTTAAGTGAGGTATCAACAGACCTTCAAAAAGCTTTGATTGCTATGTGTAAGCTACCATTCATTAAATTGATGCGCGGCGACATAAATATTCAGAATTATTGGAAGTCTAAAATTGCTATTAGTTACAACGACCAAACTGGGTGTCCAAACAGTAATGAACTCCAAAGAACAGCGGCTCACTCCTCATCTAAGTCAGACTTGATGCACGCAGCAGCAACTATCTCTGAAAATAGTGTAGACAGAAAAGTTTTCCAAAACAGCGGTGACAATACTGTTTCTGGGAATGTTGAAGACAAGAGGCTTTCTGGAAATTGTGAAGTCAAAATCATGCCCAGAGATGGTGAAGGCAAAAGTGTGTCTAGAAATGGTGAGGACCAAGGTGTTTCTGGAAATAGTGACGACAAAGGGGTTTCTAGAAAAAATGAGGAGAGAGGTGTGTCCAGACATGGTGAAGAAAAAAATCTTTCCCGAATTGGTGAAGACACAAAAATGAGAACGGTGATTCGAGAAAAACGGTGGACAAAGTTGCATCGAACAGTGAACACAAAGTCGTTTACAGGCTCACTGAAGACAAGCATGTTTTCAGAAAAAAGGAGGACAAAATTGCGTGCCGAAAAAACGAGGACAAAATCTTTTCCACAAGTAATGGACACGACCCCGTTTTCAGAAGAAAAGAGGGAAAGAATGCATCTGAAAGTGGTGACGACAAAGGCGTGTCTATAAATTGTGACAACAAAAGTGTGTCCAGAAATTGTGAAAATAAAAATGCATCTCGGAGGAGTGGAGACAAAATAGTTTCCAGAATTGGTGAAGGCAAACCTGTTTTCGGAAAAACTGAAGACAAATTTGTTTTCCGAAAAAGTGAAGACAAAAGCGCTTCAAGAAATCCTGATGCCAAAAGTGGCCCAGAAGAGACAAGTGTTTCGGGACGTTGTAAAGACAGAAGTGCATTTGAAAATGTTGACCCAAGTGTTTCAGGAAAATGTGACGAGGCAACTGTTTCCGGAAAGAGTGTGTCCAGAAATGACGCCGGCTCTTCCGACTCCCGTCCGGCAGAGGCTGAAGCAAAGTGTCCTCCGACTGGTGCCCCCAAAGGTACCACAATTTCTTGCGATCTTTCAGAAGGTTCGCAGCAACGTGACACTTGCGCCTCGAGCTCGCTGCGCGTCACAACGCCCGTGCCCTCTCGGTACGATAGAAAGTCAGTGTCTGGCAATGGTCAGGTGTCCCAAGAGCCATCATCCCCCAACACCAATGCCCTTAAATCAAAGCACGTACCCGATAAATTGCCCGACGTCCTACCACCAGAACAGCCCGCCCACCTCCCAGCTAGCAATCGGCTGATGACCGGAGCCCTGAGAACCATGAAGGTGCTGCAAAAGCTCAAGCACAGAAAAGCCAAAAAGAAGGCCGCTCAGAATGAACTCTTGCGTCACGGCCAAAACCAGGCCAACCTGGATCACCATGCTAAGAACTCCGCTTGGAACAAAGAAAGCGATTTGGACGTTTGCACTCAAGTCCAACCGGTCGAGTCTCGACGTAGCGCCATTCGTTCCGACGATCGGGACACGGTATCCAGTTGTCGTACCCCGCCTTTGCTGTTGCATGATTGCACTGAAGTCAAGAGTGAAGAGGAAGTTATTTCGGTATCTTCAACACCACCGATGGACTTCATACCACTCACCTCCAATGTCAGGACAAAGGAGGCGGACCAAAGCACCTCCTCGCCTTCCCCTCCCTCGCCGTTTTCCTTTATGAATGCTTTGAAAAACGTGAAAGAGGTGTCCTTCCAATCTTTGACCGACGAGGCTAACGGCAAAGTGCTCACCTTCAAACCAGACCTGAATTACAAGTTCAGCACTTTTCTTATGATGATGAAAGACATGCATGACACTCGAGAGCGTGACGGGGCCCCCTTAGAACTGGAAATTGGACCACCAAGTGCCCACGTCAAGCAGGAGCCCTTGGTCATGCCTGGAGCGGCTCCACCGGCGGGCCTAGAACAAGACGTTGGGAATGGCGATCCAGATTTTAGCCCATGCGTGGACACAAGTCGAAGTCACGTGTCCAAGCGGCCTTACAAGAGAAGGGGCAGCTCCACTTGGATGAAAAGCAAAAATGGCCGCAAAGTGCCAAGTCGTCCCGCCGGGTCTGGACCCGGGTACCCGGGCGTGGGGTCCTTGCTTGGAATTGACTTTTCCTCCGTACTGGATTACTCCGCAAAAGTCCGCTCCCTGTTGGATATGCAGGCCCCCCCCTGGGAGGGCCAGCCCAGAAGCGATGGAGGATTGTTGACGTGGGGCGGAGACTTTGAACAGATGAATGGCTTTGCTTCCAACTGCACCCAAGCCAAGGCCGGAGAAGGCGATGGCGATTCCTCTGGTAAGTAATGAGCGTCTAGATCAGGGGTAGGCAATTCCGGCCCTCGACGCCCGGTATTCTGAAAAACGAAGATAAGTAGGGGACTGTGTAGTCACCCCTGTGGTGCTCCTTTTTTGATTGTAAATATATATATATATATCGCAGTATCGCAAATTCTGGAGTGATGTGTGTGAAAATGGCGGTGCGTGTTTCATAAATGCAAAATGAAAATGTTTTGACATCTTTTAGCCAATAAACGAGTACGCAAGCCAAGCAAAAGGCTCCTAGAATGGACGGAAGAGTACGACCACATATTTTCTTCAAGGAAGAAAACCAAAAAGCCTCTTCAGACAATTACGACGGTAAGGAAGGAAAGAAAAAAAATATATATATATATCACGAATGAATACGTCGCCGTACAAATGAACTATGAAATATGCCGCTGCGTTAGGCCAACCAAGCACTTTCCTCCCAACCACCTGCACTGGACAAACACGTCCTGGAGCCGCCGTCGCTGAGCGCGCTTCCTGAAATGCAGACGCCGCCTCCGGAGGAAATCACCCTCACCACAGAACTCCAAATCCCCAGCGCTGAAAACGCATCCCCGCCGGAAGCGCAGCCGCTTTCCATCGACACGTTGACCCCGCCCCCCGAGGCCGAAGCCGAACCGCCGCCAATCGAAGACCTCGCCGGAGACGACCGTGAGATGACGATGCCCTCCGGTCACGGTCATAATCATCTCTCATACTTTTTGAAAATACTTTTCTGTGATTTTTTTTCCAGGCAATGCTGCTTTGCTGCAAAAGAAGCGGAAGAGGAAACCAACTCCGAAGATCCTGGAGTATTGTCTTGAGGCCGAGGCCTCCGTGGGCCCGAAGAAGAAGGTACGTCAGCCGCGGGATTCTGAACACATGACGCCGCTCCATGTATTCCATGACTTGGTTTGTTTTTGTCGCAGATCAAAATTGTGAAGAACTCATGCGAAGATCCTCAAACGGGTCAGTGAAGAAGCTCATTTTAACCCTAAACCCCCCCACCCCCATTTCATATCTTGGCGGTGAAAAGAAAAGGCTGCTTTGAGCTCAAACGGGTCTGTCTGACAGCGCTTCCAGATCCCGAGCCTCCTGCTTTGAAACCAATGAGCCCGGCGGTTCCCACGCCGTCGCCGGCCGCCGCCGCCGCCGCCCACCCGGCTCCGCCCAGCCCTCCTGGCCCCCCCGTGCTGGCACCGGAGCTGTTTGAGCGGGCGGATGACAAGGTTGCAGATGCCCACCTTCCCCGAGCGGACGACGGCTTCAAGTACTCCACCGAGTCCGAGGTATTGCCAGTCACGTTGTAGTGAGCAGCGAATGCGATGATGTCTCGAGATGTCTTGGTAAACTTAACACGGCAAATATTAGAAACCGCTCCGAGAGTGATGGGGGACGCTCAATCCCAAACGTTTCACCAGGCGGACTTGAAGTATCGTGGCTGGTCTCGGTATCTGATACCTTGGCCCGATAACCGGTATCAGATCCCGAATGATAAACCTATGAAAGGTTGGATTGCCGAAACTTCAGTTCATCGATTAAAAGTGGTCCTGAAACGGTCTCGAGGTCTTCTTCTACTTTACGCGACAGTCACGTATTTCTGTGTGTTGAAGGGAGGACTTTGTTTTTCGTCCCCCAGGGTGAAGCCTCCGCGTTGGACCAGAGCTTCTCCTCCACCCGAGACGACTCGTCGCCGTGCGACGATGCGCTCGGACAAGGCCGCAGGATCATCGGTGACCGAGGGGGCCCCGCCTCCTTGAAGGAGAACGTCTGTCAGGTGAGCTCACGTTCACGCCCCCCCTCCACGAATCAGCGGACTTCTCGGGCCCTTTTTTGGGTATTTGTGTCCTTTTTCCCAAGGAGCCAAAAGAGTTGAAAATCTCAAGCGTAGCCTCGCCATGTTTTCGTCCTCAAGTCGGCTTTTTGTTGTCAGGTGTGCGAGAAGACGGGGGAGCTGCTTCTCTGCGAGGGTCAATGCTGCGGCGCCTTTCACTTAGCCTGCATCTCCCTGGCCGAGGCCCCAGGGGAAATTCGTGTGCCCGGAATGCAAGTCGGGTAAGAACGATGGATAGGCCTCACGAGGCTGACTTTTGAGTTTATTTCTTGTTTTCGTTTTGTTATGAGACACACGCCGTTGCCGAGCCTCCGTTGATCAGCGTCATAGCGAAACTGCCGTTGGAACACAAACGGTGCGGCAACCGCACACGTAGTCAGACAATGTCATCGTAATCGCATGCATATATTTCTTATCCTCCTGTGAAAAGCAAATAGTGTTACGGCATCCTGCGGAGTCACTTAGTTGTGAAACTCTTCCTCGGTTGCGCCGCACCGTACTGCCCCCTGGTGGTCACGGCGCCGGGACGGATTCACGTCATTTTAATGATGGCGGTGCGCAAAGATGATTTGGAGCTTGCAAGTGTTTAGGTTGCGAGCATGCGAAGAAGGAATCGACGTATATTTGCGGTGACGGTTTTGGCTGTGCCGTGGGGTCTTTTTGGGGGGGGTGCAAAATATGTGCCTCGGCTCCAAATGTTGGCGAGGGCTGGCGCGAACGCTGTCTTCTTTGCCGCGCAGGCATCCACACCTGCTTTGTGTGCAAGAAGCGCGGCGAGGACGTGCGGCGCTGCATGATCCCCGTGTGCGGCAAGTTCTACCACGGCGAGTGCATCGCCGCCCACGCGCCCACCGCGCCGGTCAGCCGCGGCTTCCGCTGCTCCGTCCACGTCTGCCTCACCTGCTTCATCGCCAACCCCGGCAGTCCCTCCGTCTCCAAAGGTGAGTCGCCGGGGGGTCGCGTTCCGACTCCGCGTCGTCGCGTTCCGACCCTGACCGAACCCCCCCCCCCCGCCCCGGGTTTACGGGTGTTGTTCCGGCCAGGTCGTCTGGTGCGTTGCGTGCGCTGCCCGGTGGCTTATCACGCCAACGACCTGTGCATGGCGGCCGGCTGCGTGGTCCTCTCCAGCAATAGCATCATCTGCCCCAACCACTTCGCGCCGCGGCGCGGGGTCAAGAACCACGACCACGTCAACGTCAGCTGGTGCTTTGTGTGCACCGAAGGTAACCGCCAAACGCCTCCTCTGCCACGGAGCACATTTGTCTGGCGAATTTGGCAAACTCTTGCTTTGCAAACGGCGCCCCCGCAGGGGGCAGCCTGCTGTGCTGCGAGTCGTGCCCGGCCGCCTTCCACCGGGAGTGTCTGAACATGGAGATGCCCAAAGGCAGCTGGTACTGCAACGACTGCAGGGCCGGCAAGAAGCCTCGCTACAAGGACATCCTGTGGGTCAAGGTGGGACGCTACAGGTCGGTAACGGGGAGAACGCGCTGGCGTGCCGAGCGCAGTCGTAAACCCTTTACGCTCGCCATTTGCGATGAATCTGGCATCCGATTGGTTTGCCCAGGTGGTGGCCCGCCGAGGTCAGCCACCCCAAAAGCATCCCGGACAACATCCTGCGCATGAGGCACGACGTGGGCGAGTTCCCCGTCCACTTCTTCGGCTCCAACGACTACCTGTGGACCTACCAGGCGCGCGTCTTCCCTTATATGGACGTGGATGCCAACAGCAAGGAGAAGATGGGCAAAGGCGTGGACGCCACTTACAAGAAAGGTCAGAAAACGGCACCCCGGGCCGCACGTCCGGCGGGCACGTCGTGACGGCTTCCCTCCCGCCCGCCTACCCGCAGCTCTGGAGGAGGCGGCGGCGCGCTTCCGCGAGCTCCAGGCCGAGAAGGAGCTGCGGCAGCTGCAAGAGGACAGGAAGAACGACAGGAAGCCGCCGCCGTACAAACACATCAAGGTCAGATCTCCGTACGGGGCGCTTCAAATGTGCATTCGTAAGATTGTCACGGGTCTTGACTCCGCCTCCTGCAGGTGAACCGGCCAATCGGGAAGGTCCAGATCGTCACGGCCGACCTGTCGGAGATCCCGCGCTGCAACTGCAAGGCGGCGGACGAGAGCCCGTGCGGCGTGGACTCGGAGTGCATCAACCGCATGCTGCTCTACGAATGTCACCCGCAGGTGCGAAGGAAAGCGGCGGCGGCGCGCCGGCCGTGCGCTTTGTTTTCAGGACCGCCCCCCCACGTGGTTGATGAGTGCGGGGGTACCTAATGTTGTGTCCACGCTCGACGAGCGGAGCGAGGAAAACGACACCTGTTTCGTCCTTTTTTTGTCAAAAAAAAAAAGAAAAAGAAACGTTGATTCATTGGAATATCGCTGCGCCGCCGCAGGTTTGCCCGGCCGGCGAGCGCTGCCTGAACCAGACGTTCAGCAGGCGTCAGTACAGCCAGGTGGAGATCTTCAGGACGCTGTCTCGAGGTTGGGGCCTCCGCTGCGTCCACGATATCAAGAAGGTACCCCAAAAAAAAAAAAAAAACATGGCCGCCGCACGCGTGCCGCGTCACGCGGCGGTCGCCTGGACGGGTTTTGCGCACGTTTGCCGCCAGGGTCAGTTTGTGAGCGAATACGTCGGCGAGGTGATCGACGAGGAGGAGTGCCGGAGCAGGATCAGACACGCCCAGGAGCACGACATCTGCAACTTCTACATGCTCACTCTGGACAAGGTGCGGGGACGAAAAACGATTCCAATATTGGGGATTCGAATTCTTTCAACGGCTGTCGCGGTGACTCGTTAGGATCGCATCATCGACGCCGGTCCGAAGGGCAACGAGGCTCGCTTCATGAACCACTGCTGCCAGCCCAACTGCGAGACGCAGAAGTGGACGGTGAGCGGCGACACGCGCGTCGGACTCTTCGCCTTGGTGGACATCTCTGCCGGTAGGCTGTGCCCCCGACAGAAGAAGAAAAAACCCCAAATGGAAAGGTCTGGAAGAACTTCTCACGACATGTTTCTGCGCTCGCTCAGGCACCGAGCTCACTTTCAACTACAACCTGGAATGTTTGGGCAATGGCAAGACGGTGTGCAAGTGCGGCGCGCCCAACTGCAGCGGCTTTCTTGGCGTGAGGCCCAAGGTACGCTTGCTTCCTTCTTTTTTCCCACTTGGGGTGCAGTTATCGAATCATTTTGGAATCAAGTCATCTTCCGATCCCGACGAAGAATCAGATAAAAAGATTGCAATATGCGCATGAGAGGTGCAGGTATGATTTTGGGGGTCACCATCCTCAAGTTCTTCTGTCGTGTAGTGAAACTCCTCTAGAATGAAACCTACATGGGTGAAAATACCCCCTGATGTGAAAAAAATGTTCGTGCATCAACACAATTCCCATTCTCCTGCCCCCCCCATACGACGAAAACCCCCCTGTTGCGTTATACAAAATCATTTTCTCTGCTCCAGCCTCGCAAAGACATTCACCACAACAGTCTTATCCAAGTCTTATCCAGCGACCCCTACTGGTTCGTTAGGAAGCGGCAACAGCAACCACCACGCTGGCTTACATCGTGAACGATGTTTATTTCGGGCACAGCTGCGAGTTTCCCGGACTCGACCTACTCACAGCCGCTCTGCCATTGGCTTACCGAGCATCATCCTGGCCTCCGATTGGCCAAGAGGGACCTCACTGTCTATGTGTGTACCTACTGAAGCTAGATCCGTAGCATCCGATTAGCTGCTCAGAGTAAATTGCTCATGGCTCGACGGACATTCGAATAAACAAACGTTTCCTCGAATGCTTTACTTGTTATCATGCTAAAAACAGCCACGGGAACGCTTCGTCGTCCTTGATGGCCCTAGTTAGCTCTCGAAGGCTAAAAACCTTACGCTAACTGGAGCGCTTCTCTCTCACTAGCGCTCCAGTTAGCGTAAGGTTTTTAGCCTTCGAGAGCTACGAAGCGTCCCGTGGCTGGCTTAACAGGTCATTGCATGCCAGGAAGTATTTGTTATTATTAGATTCAGACGAGGATGGACGTTGCATTGCTAAAATGGCTACAAAACGGACCTTTGGATGTCAAGCAGCTAAGACGAGAAGAGCTCTGACGCTGGAAGAGAGGGGAAAAGTGATCAAAATGAAAGGAATGAAAATATAAATTTACATGAAAATAAAAATTGGAATAAAAATAGAGTACACATACGTTTGTGTGGGTGTGTTTGTGCTTACATCTGAGATCAAATTTGCTACAGTGAAAAACCCCCTGTTGTGAAAAATTTCTTGCTGCAGACATGATTTTGTTGTAAAGGAGTTTCACTGTATTTGTGACTTTGAATGTCAATTGGCTTTGAGACGCGGGGCCGGCCGGGCCTGGTGAGTGACGTGGGTGTCGGTGAGCGAAAGTGTAAAAATGGGAAAACTGGGAAAGCTGTCGGTGAGTGTCAGTTTTGTTTTGAGACGGGAAGAATCATTCCTGCAACGTTTCCAGGCAGAGATTTTGCTTTGATCTTTTCTGTTATCGAAGGATTGAAGCGACTCGCTGGATTGTTGGTAAATGACGGGCTTCCCCCCCCCCCCCATCAGAACAACCCGCCGTCGGACGACAAAGGACGCAAGCTGAAGCGCCGCGGCCACGGCCGGCGCAAGAAGAAGGTGGTGGTGACCAAAGAGCGTGAGGACGAGTGTTTCAGCTGCGGCGACGGTGGCCAGATGGTCTCCTGCAAGAAGCCCGGCTGCCCCAAGGTCTACCACGCCGACTGCCTCAACCTCACCAGGAGGCCCGCCGGTCAGTGTTCGCCGGTCACGCTTTACGACATCTCATAATTTCCGAGATGAGGATCGATTTGCACTTCGAGAGGATGTAAACGTCTCACGCTGCCAAGGCGACATTAAAAACAAACGCCGTGCCGAGGATTTTCGAGGTTCTGCTTTGTTCTGCTTGCTGTGGTGGCCGTGATGTCACACAAAGCTGTTTGTTAATTTATTTGCCCCCCCCCCCCCCCGCCCCCCCAGGCCGCTGGGAGTGTCCACGCCACCAGTGCGACATCTGCGGCGAGGAGGCGCTGTCCTTCTGCGAGATGTGTCCCAGCTCCTTCTGCGGGCAGCACCGCGAGGGCCTGCTCTTCATCTCCAAGCTGGACGGCAAGCTGTGCTGCACCGAGCACGACCCGTGCGGCCCCCACCCGCTGGAGCCGGGCGAGATCCGCGAATACCGCCCCCAGCCCCGGGCCTTGACGTCGGGCTTGGGGATGGCCGTCATCACGCCGTCGCCGTCGTCGGCGGCGGCGCGCCGAGCGTCCCCCTCCGCTGGCCCCGCCCCCCCCGCCAGGCTGCCGGACGTCGGCCAGGATCCCTTTCCCGCTTTTGCCATCCCAGTGCCCATCACCATTCCCGTTTCGGCGCCGGCGGCGGCGGCGGGCGGCTTCGACCTCCCGCAGTACTCGCCCATCTCCTCCTACGAGGAGGACAGAGACGTACTGGAGGAGGACGAGGACGAGGAGGAGATGCTGGATGAGGAGGATGAGGAAGAGGCTCTGGAATATCTTGAGATCAGAGATGACGACGACGACGAGGAGGAAGAGGAAGAAGAAGAAGAAGAGTGACGCAGCGGTTTGTTCATTTCGACTCTTATCGAATCCCGCTCGCGTGGCGTGAATTCTGTGACGGGGAAGCACTTGCGCACGCTCGCTGGCGGCAGCACAAGTTTCATGGGCGCGGTGTTGCGCAACCGACTTCATTCCCGGCGTCTTTGGTGCTCGCCGGCCGGCCATAACATTAGGTACAGCGCGGGAGAGTCAATATGAGAGCCGCCACCAGCGTTTTCTGCCCGCCACAAGGTGACGACCTTCATTGCGTGAGGCCGCCGCTTTCGGTCTAATAGACAGACGAGATTTCGGCCATCTTGTGACGTCTTTCGGCAGTTACAAACCTTTTAGCCCGTTTTTTATTTTTTTCCTTTTTGTGTCATCAAGGTCATTCGATTGAAAGAAGCGATGAAGTGACACGGATGAACAAAATGACGATCAAAGCAAATAGCTCCTGCACTCACTTTTGCACTAAGTGGAGGTACGCATACTCGGTTTTGAATGACTCGTCATGTAACATTTCATTCCAAAAAAAAAAAAAAGCCTACATGGAATCGGATCCATTTCTCGTTAGCTTAAACTACCGTTAACTTATTTGCGAGAGCCCGAATTCCCATTTTCCGCAGAAGTGACTCCGATTCTCCTATTTTGGGGATTTTTTTTGGGGGGGGGGGCTTTGGCTGCCAAGGTCATTTCTTCACAGATCACCCAATAAAAGGCGCCATCAGCGACGGTGACTCACCGCATGTTTTTTTTTTGACATGCCCTTCGCCTTTAACGCCGCGAATTGCCTCACCTTTTTTTTTCCGCGGTGGCGACACGTATTTTCTACCGTCCTCTTGGCATTTCTCTTTCGTGGAATCATCTAGTCCAGGGGTGCCCAAACTTTTTGGACCCCAGATCGACTTTTCGAGCAACCAACTGTCCGCGCCTGACACGGAGGCGTGCGATGCGCCTTTGCATGCCTGTCAACTATCGAGATGGCTCGCGCTAACGACTTCGGGTGACGTCGATCGCGCGCCACCGTAGGTTAATGATTGACCTGCTTTATTTTTATTTTGAAAATATTTTTTCGTGAAAATGAGAGGGTGCGGCGCACATTAACACAAAAAATATATTACTAACATGTACAAAGACACAAATGTTGTGGGGGTGGGGGGCTGGGGGGTTCCTTCTCCTCTACACCCCTCGGATACACTTGGGACCTGTCGTAGATCTACCGGTCGATCAGGCTCGACGTAATGGGCACCCCCCTCCCTGATCTAGTCTTTGTCTTCGACTCAAAAGCTGTACTGATCTGAAGTCCAGTGCTGCCATCTATAGGCGGCGTTAGTCATTACGATGGTTTACAAACCAGATGAGACCCTCTCCACGCCTACACAGCGGTAAAGGTTTTTTTTTTTTTGGGTGTGCGTTGATAACATATTTATTTATTTCATGTTTAAAGGCACTTATTTTTTTGTTTTTTTTAATTTTTAAGCCAGCTCTCATATTGAATCTCCCGGGTCCACTTCATAATCCACTTGAGTAGCAGTCACCTCCGTACTGTACACTTGTTGCTTCCTCAGACGACGTCGCCCCCCCCCCCCCGGCGGACATTTTGGACCTGTGGACCAATCACGGGAGTGACGCACCTCCGACGGTGCTTGGGAGCAACGCAAAGGTGACCAATTGTGAGGCCTCACCGGTGGGATGGTGACTGACTGTGCGCTCGAGTCGGAAAGACATTTCTTGAAAGGGGGGCGGGAGGGGGGGGGGAGCATGACACGTGATGGACTTAAGTATTGGGACGCAGCCCTCGATCAGTTAAGGGTTCATTGGCTGGAATGAGAAGCCTTTCAGTTCCGTTCACTTCAAAAAAAAATTTTTTTTAGTGTTTGTCCTCGTTTTGACTTGACATGGTGTACTTAGCAATCCCCTCAAGTATTTTGGCTGTTCTTAAATGTTATTGATCACAGCGACACAAAATAGTGAACAGCCTTTCTTTGTGGTGCAGATGATGATTCGCCAATGTCTCACACTGCCACAGTATAGCGCCAACTACTGGTGAGGAGGACTTAGTACATGCTTAAAAAAAAAATTTAAATAAACGAAAATATGAGGCAGCCAATATCTTCAACAAAAAAAAATCGGTCCGATACTGATCGAGAGGCAGCCTTGAACCGGTCACCAGTCAATTGCTGGGCAAAGCTGACTGGGTGAGAGAAGCGGAGTCCATCTGGGACCGGTCAGGGTTCACATTGACTTGGGGCTCGAATTTTCAAATCTTCACTGAAACCTTTTCGCTTCTAGCCTTCAATCTGAACAAGACATTGTCAGCAATTGGGTGCTTCCAACTTCCAATTTGTTGGCTTTCTGGTGTCCCGATGCTTTCGTCCAGATGAGAAAACTGCCATCAAGACGCGTTAAAAGGGGGGGGGGGGCAAAAGAAAACAACAAAAATGGTCTTAACACTGAAGGGATGGCACTAAGTCGCAGTGTGTACGCTGTAGTCATTTATTTATATTACTGTAAATGTGACGCACAACCGCCACCGTGTTGCTTGTGTGTGTGTGTGTGCGTGTGTGTGTGTGTGTGTGTGTGAGAGCGTTCTGCCTTAAAGTGTCTTCTCCCTCGAGCTATTTTGAAGGAATGAATTAGGCGCCCCTGACTAACACGTCTCATTCTAGCCCGTTCCGTCTCGCCGCCTTCCATACACACAAAAATATACAGTAAATATATAAATATATATATAGAGAGAGAAACGTTGTGAAATAAGCACTTTGTACTGGCCTCGGGTTTTTTTTTTTTTCTTCTTTTCTGCTCCCAACATGAAGCCAAAATAAAAAGTAGAACTGCACATGGCCAACTCCCGTTTTAATCATGCGTTACTATCTTCATATTGTCCGTTTGATGTGTGAAGTGATTCTCGTGAGGGGGTGGGGGGCAACATTCGGATTTGAGCTTGCCCCTTTATATTGTATTCCCATTTAAATATTTTACAATTAAAAAAATCTTTTGGGGGAAAAGAAAAATAGTTTGACATTTTGTTTTCGATATTTCAAAGTGTTACAATTGTGACTCGTGTTGTAATGCTAATTTGAACTCGTTCAGTAGCAGCCGATTCTAAACCAAGTCTGAAAAGACGTATAAAAACGTCTTTGGGAGTGAATGAGTTAAAGACTCCGAAAAGCAAGGTTATCTCAGTGGCTCCACAAACTAAAGTCTAACCTAAAAAAAAAAATGATAAATGTGCTGTCAAATTGTCACTCACTCAGCCCCTGTGGAGATTTTGAGAGATTTCACGTATTTTACAACTCGTGAGGTTATTTTTTTAAATCACAAATAGAGTCGAGGTGGGTGTGTCCAACAAAAAAACATTTTTTTTGTTGTTGTTTAAAATCGATTATGTACTGTCGGCTCCATTCGCAGTCCACGAATGCACGATTTCCACTTTATTTTGCCACGTTTGCATCAAAGAGCCGAGGATGAATCATGAAACATCATTTTATGAAGCTCGCGACCCCCCCCCCCCCCCACCCCACCCAAACCGGATGTGTTACGATTTGAAACTCGGGGACAGCTCGTATTTCAAAGACAAACATTCAAGCGGTTGTTTGAAGCGGAATCCCGCCTTGTGATTCGAAGGCAATAAATAGGTGCGCAAACACAAAGGCTAAAGGTCAAACAACGGCGTTCATATCATTCCCGGGTGTCACTTTGGACCATTTGAAGTCTCCCCCCCCCCATCGACATTGCCCACTCGAGGAAACCCGAGCCAAAAGAAAAACCGGTCACTTTTTCCATTTGGGGGGCTCTGACCGTGCAAATTAAGGAGCCAATCAGATTCACTTGCCGGTGGTCGCCATTTATGTGCAGTGCGGACACGACAAGGGGGGGGAGGGGGGGGACTTTAAGCCAAAGTGAAAAGGTAAGCAGCCCCGCATGGATGCACAGAAAATAGAATCCACCTTTTTTGGGGGGCGGGGGCTTGCCCGCGTAACACATTTGACACTTTTTTTTGGGGGTTCCGTCCTCTCCACTGGCAGTTTGTGGGGTGTTCCGACTAGCGTGAGGTGACGTCAAAACAAGTTGCCGTCGTTTATTTAGTGCGCTCTCATTTTTGATCCTTCGGCTATTTTGGTGGAAAAGAAGTCCAAAACGTGTCTTAAAACATCGCCCCCCAAAAAAACACCCACCCCTCAGAAGAATAGGAGTTACAGCAGCTCGGTTGTCTTCCCCCAGCACGGGTGTGCAGAATGTTTGTTCTTAAATTGAAGCCTCCCTTCACTCGGCACCGACGCGCCTCCAAATGATTTGTTCATGGCGCACAAAAAAAAGCCACGTCCGTTTTGCTCTTTTTCTTTTTCTTTCCTCGCTTCTCTTCCGCCGGCGTCCGTGTTCTGATGCGTTCTCCCGTTCAGGGTCGCCGCGGCGTCAGTTGCCGCTGCAGCACGAATACAAGTAGGATTCTTTCTTCTGGCCCAGCTTCACTCCGGTTTCTTCTGCCAAAACAGGTTTGGATTTTTGGTTTGTTTTTAAATGTACAAATGGATCAAACGTGGTTTTGAGTTGTGTTTTTGGCGCCGGACGCGATGATCCCGTCCCGTTGGCGACGGGAAGACTCACCCGTCATATACTGGAAGGTGGCGCTGTTGTAGTCCTCGGCCACCTTCTGGAACAGCTCGTCTGCAACGGGTGAGAGGCTTTCAGTCGCCAATGATCTCGTCCGACGTCTGCGTTCGTGGACTAAACGAACGCGCGCGCGCGCGTCTCGACTCACCCACGTTGCTTCCCGTTTTACTGGAGGTCTCCAAATGCTGCGCTCCGATCTCTGCAGAGGGCGACGGAAAAAAAAAAAAACTAGATGAGTCATTCAAGAAGTGCCGGCGAAGGGGACGTTTTGCAATCGGGGCATTTGACGACGTGTTCGGTTTTGTCGAGCCCAAAGTCGGTTTTAAAATTGTTGTTGTCATTTCAGCCCCCATTGCAAACAGAAAGTGCGGGGATGACTTCAGTCGTCACCTTCGGCAAAGTCCTGAGTGTCGTGATAGTCGATCTGACGAAGACTTCGGTCTCCTTGGATCAGGTCGCTTTTGGTGCCGCACAGGTAGATCTTACAGTGCTAGAGACGGTTAAAAAAAAAAAAAACCCAAAAAACGGTAAAACACAACAGTTACGGGCGCACGGGCCTCTGGAAAGAAGCTGGCATACCTCTTCGCAGTTTTGCAGTTCTTTCACCCAAAAACGAGCTCGCTGGAAGCTGCTGCTGTCGGTCAGATCTAAAAATGACGCAAATTAAAGACCAAAATATGCTTTTTGTTTGGACTGACTTCTATGTTTCGTAGCTCCCAGCCCGCCCCAGAAAATCCGGACCAAAAAAAAAAAAAAAAAGGTTAAAATGAATGAAAACACCAAAAAAAAAAATTATATTCAATGATCGGGTCCAAGTATGAACATAAAAATAATAATATTGATGAATAATATATATTTACGGAATAGTGTTCATGGAAGTTGACACACAGGAATCTGTTTTTTTTTTTTTTGTTTTAAATGGACTTGCTTTTTAATTCAACTAAATGAATCGCATCCGGCGGACAGCAAACACAAAATGGCTGCCGGCACACCGCGCACCATTTACCGTAGCAGACGACGGCCGCCCGGGCTCCTCTGTAGTAGATTCTGCTCATGGCTTCGTAGCGCTCCGACCCGGCCGTGTCCTGGTAGCGCCAGAGACCAGGAGAAAAACAAAAACAAAAAAAACATTTGAAATCAATAAAGCAACGAGGCAGGCCGTGCGGTAAAGGCGGGACCTGACTCACCCATATTCCCAAGGTGATCACTTTCTCTCCCACCTGGATTGGTTTGGCCACAAAAGCAGCACCGATAGTCTGCACACAGAGAGAGAGATCAAATATGCAACTTTTTCCCCCTCCTCATATTCCGAGTGCATATCTGCGGCAGAATCTCAAATGGCGTTCTTGCGTTGAATCGTACGTTCTGATAGGGTCCGACCAGGAAGCGGTGATGGACGTATCTCTCCACCAGGCTGGTCTTGCCCACGCTCTCCTTGCCCAACATCACCACCTTGGCATCCACGCGCATGCCGCTCATATTGCCCAAAACTTTTTTGTGTCTGTGTGAGGAGGGGAGATAAAAGCAGAAGGAAGGAAGGAAGGAAGAGCTGACCTGTGAAAAGAAAACAAAAATCCACCACACTATTTGTCATCCTAATCCATTCTGGGATGGAATTACGAAGGAATTGTACAAAAACAAAGCAGATTGGTGTGAAAATTCAACTTTAACCTTGAACATTCTTCAACTATACCACTTTATGAACGTGAAATGATAGATTTCGTCTTGAGAAGATAAGACTGCCTCGTGAATGCAGTCAACAACTTTTTTTTTTCTCTGAAATAATACAACTTCCACTTCCTTGCGTAATATTTATGTATTTTGTTGTATGTATGTTTTCATCTTCTCCGGGTGGCTTTATATTCATTTGAAACAAACTACTACGCGTATGCTGTCATTTTATTTAACTCGCTATTTTTTTTTTTTTTTATCTATACATAATTCAATTCTCGTGGCTATGGGTAAAATTGGAGAGCTTACTTGGCAGCGAGCAGGACTCAACACGTCTCCATCAACAACAACAACAGCGAGAGAAAAGGCCAAAACGTCCAGTGGACATCGGCAGCTACCAAATGTTTTGGACGGGCGACGAAGGGGCAGTGAAGGCGCTTGTCATCTCTGTCCGGCTCAAGTGAGCTAAAGCTAAAGCTAAGCTAAGCCGGCTGCTATTGGCGAACGCGCCCTCCCCGGTTGCGCAATGGCAGAAAACGCCAGGGGCTCCAAAAGGATCCAGAAACACAACACGAGCATAGTTTCCAATTGATCCAACCGAGGCTCTTATGAAATGGTGGATGGGTGCTGGAAAAGAAGAACCGAGCGACGTGTTCGGGAAGCGTGTTGGGGTGGGGTGGGGTGGAGGGGGGGGACGGGGTATGATTCGAATTCAGCTTTGTTTGTTGGGGTAGGAACTACCCGCAAACGTCACCGCGGCTTGTATGAGGACGGAAGAAATAAAGCGTGCACTCCAAAGTTATTTTTTGTTGTGTTTGTGAAACTGAACGTCTCTTTTGGAATCAGACTATTATATTCATTATTAAATAATAATGACAATCCGCGTTATATTATACATGTTGAATAAATACAGCTATTTTAAGTCCGTTTGACGCTTTGTTGCCATCCAATATCAATTGGATCTGTTTCATTGTACGTATTTGATGTAAGTTAGCGTAATGTGATTGGATGAGGTCGGATAAGGCGTCACAGATCGGGCCTCTCCGATTGGCTGAAAGCTCTTGACTTCTCCCCACTCTCCGGACACGCCCACAGCAGCGGAAAACACGGGCCAGACTCAAACATGGCTGAAGTAGACGAGCTCGAAACCGCTTCGGACGGAATCTTCCAGGAGATTTTCACGTCCCCTTTGAACCTGACCCTGCTCGCTTTGTGTCTTTACCTGCTGTACAAAATCTTCCGCGGCGACAAGCCGCCGGACGTGGGCCCGGCGGAGCAGCCGCTGCCCAAACTGAAGAAGCGAGACTTCACCCTGGACGAGTTGAAGCCTTACGACGGGCTGCGCAGTCCCAGAATCCTCATGGCTGTCAATGGCAAAGTCTTCGACGTGACCAGGGGCAGCAAGTTCTACGGGCCGGGTTAGCAGCCAAGTTTCACTTCGGCCGAATGCCTCAATATTCGCTGCTATTTCGTCGTCTGATGTGTCGTCGTCGTGTCGACTTGACCAATCGTGTAAAGTGCGTTGCGACGGTACACGTTGTCTTTGTTTTTGTTTGTTTTTTGGGCCGCATTCCGAGAAGGCAACTCGAACCGAAAACTTGATGTTGCCGAGTCGGGTTCTCCAAACTATTCGAAACAAGAGTTCAGCGTGGTTTCATGCCAAGTTGCGCTACTTGACAATTCCGCCACCCGGAAAATTCGGCACCCGCCTTGACCTCATCCGAGCTTTGGAACTGCTCCGCTGCGCGTAACCTCCGACCAGCATTGAGATCACACCGCTGTCATGCAGGGACACCTTTTTTTTTTTTTTTCTTTCTTCGTTCATTGCAGTTCACGCCCAGCCACAGAATCACCATGCCCCTTTAATGATTAATCAAGTGTGCAAGGAGGCATGTTATGACATTTTTGAACTTTTGGAAAGCTTAACTTACTGTAGAAAAGTTTTCATTTCACTTTATGAGACTCGCTGCTGATTGGTGGAGCTCCTTGCACATGATTTTTTTTTTTACGCCAATATTTTCCATTCTACTGCCAATGAACGTCTGTTCTAAATATCGCTTATCGACCTCCTTGACGTCACAAGTGATCGGTATCGGCCCTGGGAAAAAAAAATCGTGTGTATCTGTAGTGACCAGGTGTCTCAATGACATGCTTTCATTTAAAATAATGCGGGAATTATCTTACACTTTCTGATATTAGCCTATTTTGAACGTGTGTCTGCTTTTGTTACCATGACAACAGGGGTCCGATCCAGGGGGGGTTAAACAAAGCAAGCGAAACTCGTGAAGACAAATCATTTTCACTCACAAAGGCAGCACTTCATACGCTCGGTGTGGTCGTGCCGTCATGTGCAGTAAATTCGCCCCCAAAAAAATCAGACAGACTCACTTGCAGGCGCATTCTTGGAATTGTTTGCGGTCGTTTCATTCTAACGTGTCAGTCCAACGTCCATCCTGCGTTTCCCGCAGACGGTCCGTATGGCGTGTTCGCCGGCAGGGACGCGTCCCGAGGCCTGGCCACCTTCTGCCTGGGTCAGGAGGCCCTGAAAGACGAGCACGACGACCTGTCCGACCTGAGCGCCGCGCAGCAGGAGAGCCTCTCCGAGTGGGAGGCGCAGTTCACGTGTGAGTGCCCGCCAGGGTCTCGCCGTCTCACGTATCCACCTTTTAATTTTCTTTCCGGTGAAGCTGCTGTTGTGAAACGCATGCTCGCGTTGACCGTCGGAGCCGCGAGGGGGTAAAATGTCAAAACATCCGTCCCGTTTTCTGCCGTTGCAGTTAAATACGACTACATCGGCAAGCTGCTGAAGCCCGGCGAGGAGCCGGCGGAGTACACGGACGACGAGGAAGGGAAGGACAAGAAAGCGGACTAAAGGACGCCACGCGCGTCGGAGCGGGGGTGTGGGGGAAAAAGGACGCGGATGCCTTTCATGCTAAATCTTCTGTGTTGCGAATGGGATCGTGTTGAGCGGCGCCAAGGTCACCTTAGGTGGCGCCGACGCGACCTCGTCTTTCTGCTGCCTCGAGGTGTCAAATCATTGTTTTGCTACCCTGGATGTCATCCAAAATGTAACGCTCAAATAAGTACGTATGTTTGTGTTGATTAAGGCGGCACAGGCGGGTCGGGGGTGGCCTTCCAGAAAGGAGGGGAGGGGGGGGGGGGTTCAAAAACGAATGTAACTTGTGAAGCGAATATTTTTTTTGTTGTTTTTTTTAAGAGATGGACCAAGTGTACTCCTTCCTTATGAAATTATGCTTCTCTCTTTCCACTGTCATTCCTGTTCCAATACGCCACACGACGCTCTGTTCATGTAAATTGATCGAGGTCCATCCATCCATTCATCCATTCCGTGAACTGCTTTATCCTCACAAGGCTTCGGGCAGGCAGCCAATCGCAGGGCACACGGAGACCAGCAACCATCCGCGCTCACACTCGCACCGCGGGACATTTTTCGAGTGTTCAATCAAGAAGGCCGGAGCGGGAATGAAGCCCGGGACCTCTGCGCAGTGAGGTCGATGCACTAACCACTCGACCGCCGGGCCGCCTCGATTGAGGTCCTAACTGCCATTTGCTAAGCTTTGTACATGCGGACTGAATGTTATAATACTTTCAGCCTGGAAATGATATCCGTTTAAGAAATAAAGTCGGAGCAATTTCTCTTTTTTTTTTTCCTCCTCCATCATTGTTGACTTGTGATACAAAAAAATGTATAATGCCTTTCTAATGTAAAAATTAGCACAATGTAATATTTTTCTTTCTTGGGAAGTGAGTTGAGTTCACCACCGTAAGGTGCTTAAATGTCATTATTTTCCTGAAAAATTGGCCAAACAACAGCTTGTACCTCAAAAACGCATCAATTCATATGAGTGGCCCACTCATATGGCGCTGTTGTATTCAAATAAACTTTAATTCGAACATGTAAATCCTTCCACCTTTTAAACGGCAGCTGAGGCAAACCATTCACTGCCAATCCCCCAAACAATCATGAAATGTACCGACGTGATAAAAGAAGCCAAAACAGGAGAGAACATGTATTCAACTTTCCAGTGCACTTGTAAACATGACTTATTACATTGAAAAAGAGATTTTCAAATGACGCGTTCCAACTGCATCTGTATCGCAAGCCACAGCACAGCTATCGAAATATATCATTCAGAATCCTCCGCAAAAGATATGTGTCAGAAGTGGGATTCGAACCCACGCCTCCATTCGGAGACCAGAATACCCGTTTGACGGAAGGAGGCGCAATCCTTGAGTCTGGCGCCTTAGACCACTCGGCCATCCTGACACTGACAATCAAGGTGTTCATTATTGTCCTTTTATACTTTAATTAATCGAGGTACAAAAATAACCCCGGACAAATATAGCATTCGTTCATGTTGTTAATGCCCAGAAGCGTACATTTTTCTTGCTGCATTCGTCTTTTGCACATGTGCCACGAGAAGACAACGACACCGACTGCGCATGCTCACACTAACTTCAGGTCACTTCCGGCGCCAAAAAAAAAACCCGACCGACTTCATTTGCTCCGTTCAAGGGTATCCGCAAGTCTCATCATGTACAGATTCGCGAAAGCCGCCGTGAACATCAGCGGTAAGACGACCTGGCATTATCAAATACATGTTTATTGCCTTTCAAGAAATCGTGCTAGGCTATTAAGCGCCTGTGGTTCCTTCGACGCGTCTCCGGCGGGTCACCCTGGCCAGCGTGCTAACGTGCAAGCTAATGCTAACAGCTCTGGTTTGCCATGTCTTTCAGCATTCATCGTGAATACAAAGTTTAAGGGCTTTAAAATTGGAGTCAGTTTGACAAATTGGCTGAATTCACACCGCTCGACACTTTTGTTGTTGTTGCTGCTTGCTACTGTGGAGTGGGAATTGAATCGCAAAGTTGCAGTCGTGCGTATGTCGGAAAGGCGCCGCAGTACAACATACAGTAGTAGAAAAGTCCTAAACTGAGGACCCGTGTGTTAAAGTGGCCGTTCTCTTTGAAATAAATCATCAATACTAATAAAAATGATGTAATTGTGATCGTTTCACAATACAAATAAAATGGTTTTGCGTCTCGAAGATGTACAGCATGCCTCACAATTCCTCGGTTCTGTGTTCAAATCTCACCCTTACTTTTGTTGAAAACTGACTTTTTTTGGGGGGCTTCTTGTCCAAGAACATTATAAGGTGAACAAAGTCCGCTGGGATAGGCTCACCATTCAACTCTCATAGATGGTGTAGTTTGAAAATAGAAGAGTGATGTGTGTCGACATACATTGTCCCAATCTTTTTGTTTGCGTTATGACTTGCGGCATGCGTCGTATTAACTCTACAATCGCATGTTGTGTGGCATTCATAGCTTGAGTTCAAAAGGCCATGCAGATTGCAATCCAACAAGACAAAGCTGTCTGTTCAAAGACGACAAATGCCGTATTACTCTCGTCCTCCAGGTCAAGCTGCGCGCCAAATGAGGCACGGGTCCAGTGCCCCACAGGACTTCCACTCTAAGTATGGCACCGGTGTGTTGGTTGGCGGGATTGTCTTCTGCACAGCAGTGTGGTCATACGTAAGTGGACTTTGTCTGTTATTAGGGATTAGCAAGGTGGCAAGAGTCCCCCAAAATGACTCTTCTGCCACGCTCGTTCTAGCTGGAATGGCAACTTCACCTGCCATACAACGCACCAATACTACTTCACCAATATTTCGGAAAAAAACACGACCACTTCTGTCTTCTTTTCATTGAAATTCAAGAAATTTGGTGCCATCCATGTTTTTGATTTCTTCCAGGCAGGATAAAAGTATCGCGAGAGAGAACACTTTTCTTTCCTATTCCTTGCAGGTGGTGACTCAGACTGGGATCACTTGGAATCTGTCCCCTGTTGGGAAGGTGATGCCCAAGCCATGGAGGGAGGCTGATGAATAATACAAGAAAACATCAAAAGCCGCCATGGTGGAGGTCCAAACAAAAATCTCGCGACTGTACAGATGAACAGTAAAGTTTGTTTCAATATTGTCCAAATAAATTAAATGTGATTCTAGATTTGTGTGTGCTTGTTGTCATTTGTGTGCTTTATGCATAGGAAATACAATTCGCACCAATGCGTTTCAGTAATAATAATTTGAGCAAGAATTGTACTTTTTATTTGTGATAAATGATTGTTTGATAATGTTAAAGTAATAAGAACGTTTGCTCATGAATATAGAAAGTCTCATTTTAAAACCGTGTCTGGTTACTTGGTTTTCTCTATTGTGCCCACAGTACTTCATCTTTTGGAAAAATATAAAACAAATATTCCAGTTGTATTTAACATTACAGTAGTCACTCTTTTTGCTACTAGTAGATATTTTTTTTACTAATGTACACCAAAATAAATCTCTAGTTTAGATTTGGATGATGGACGAACTGAGTAAATAAATGTCATTCTAAAAACGCGAAAACTCTTGTCTTGAAATCTCGTTTGACGTGATCTGAAGCGAGCTTCTGCTGTGAGGTGCGATTTCAGTGTGACGTTGCATAAATGACATCTTTGCTAGCCAATCAAAAGCAAAGGGGCCCCTCTTCCCACGTTTCAGCCAATCACTTTAAGGAAGGGCGTGTCTTCGCTCAACCTTATCCCGGCGCGCTGTTAAGGTCACCGCCGTCTTTCGGGAGCTCGCCAGCCAGCCAGCAGCCAGCGAAGCCGTCGAAGCGGAGGCGACACAGCGACGAACGCGACGCGACGAGACGAGACGAACCAGCAGAAAGACGAGCAAAGATGTCTCTGTCGAACAAACTCACTCTGGACAAGGTGGACGTCAAGGGGAAGCGAGTCATCATGAGGTGAGCGCTTCACGGAAATTGGATTAGCTTGCTCTAGCTAAAGGTTCGGTATTTATTTGATTTCGTTTGTGCTGTTATAATTGTATGACTATTACTGCATTTAGTTTCGTTATAACTCTTATTTACATTTTCGGGTGTCACGACAAGGTGGAGAAATAGCGCGAGGGGCGTGAGGGTCCATAATTGACGAAACCGGAAGTGATTTTTTTCTAACGTTTTGTACTGACGTCATGTGCCAGGACCCTGCTATTAATAAATAGTGTTGCAAATTGCCATCCAGCGCACTTAACCTCTCGAATATTTCAATTTTGCAACATCAAGTGTTTATCTTTGAGCTCTCCTCAAATGTGCGCGCACAATCCAACTACCATAAAACCACTAAAGATCAATATTTTTGTCAAATGTTTTGTTTTTTTCAGCTTGAAAACCTCTGATGAAATCTTCAGTAATTTGCAGGGTGCCAACGATGCCAGTTATTTCCATTTTTTTGTTATGAAAACAGCAAATCTATTAAGATTTGTTCTTCGGATGATAGCAGCGTGGTGCGGCTTGGGCGATGAGAGTCTTGGACATGTCCGAGATGAGCGAATAAACTCGCTTAAAATCCAAAGTAAAGAGTAGGCCAAACAGTGAGAACATGGTAGACTCAACCTGATTATCTGTCTTCCAAATGAATGTCGACATTACAGAATGCATTCAAAACTGTGCTTTTAGTCCGTGTCCAGACTGAACATAATCATCATTGAGTTAAACTTCTCTCATGAACCATACGGGTCCGTTTGATTGGTCCGTTGGCACACATGAACCCGACACCAGTCCACTGCGGAAATGTCAAAGGTTCCAGTTGGCATAGGCCAAGGGTCGCCGTCAGATACAGTTTGTGATTTGACCCGACAGCGTGCTAGCGCCAAGCGTGTCACAGCCATTGCCTGCCCCGGCCAGCATTTCTTCCGAAATGAGGGCGTGGAATGAAAACGAGGCAATATGGGGACGTTACCATGGCGACAGTGGGCCGAGCACCCAAGAATCTGCTCGGCGAGCTAACGGCTGCCCATTTGTTTGGCCGGATCAGAAGGCAACAATGACATGGCGCTCCGCCACTATCAAAAGTGCTGCGTTTGTAAGGCAGCGGATCATCAAACGCCCGCCTGGGGCTGCCAAAAAATGCTGCCGAAAAGCTGACTGCTGTGCTTCCGCACCAGACATTGCTTTTACAGCACTGTACGGCATTGTCTGCACACCGGTGTCGGCTTAGGGCGCATCAGGTGGGGAGGAGGAGGGAACTTATGCAACGCTGGCGTACGAAGGAGGCGGCACGTCGGCTTATGCGGCGTTGCTGCATCAGAGCAATTCTGCTCTCGTCTCGTTCATTCCAACGGTCAAATAATTGGGGGGGGGGTAGTCACAAGCTCCTCTATGAGGAAGTAAATGGGCCCCATTTTGGCACACTTGGCCTAATAAGCTATACACGATCATGGGTCCCGCCCCTTTCTTCTGCAAACAATTACAAGTGCATTGTGAAAATATTCCCGTTTATTGATTATTATCTTATTCCAGATCTTGTAACAAATCGTCCGAGTGATCAGAATTTCCTAAATACGAATCGGTGCACATTTTGCAATCAAATCCTGAGGTACAGTCAGTTGCCTTTCACTTGCGCCCTCTAGTGGACAATATTAACAACAACCTTTGTTGTTTGTGTCCAATCCCCAAATAACATTTTCTTGTATACATTTAGAACCCCCCCCCCCCCAAAAAAAAATCTATCATGAAACATTCAACATATTTTTTTCTTCTTCTTGGAAACCAGTTAAGCATTTAACACATTGCATTCACAAGGCCCATTTATTTTTCCCGTCTTCAGCATTGTTGTTTTTGTTCTTTTCTGCCAGGGTTGACTTCAACGTTCCCATGAAGGACAAGCACATCACCAATAACCAGAGGTACGCTTTGCATCCTCGGCAGTGGCCTACCGAGAGAGCTCACGTCCCATCCTAATCCCGCCTTAGGATCAAGGCTGCCGTCCCCAGCATCAAGCACTGCCTGGATCGCGGCGCCAAGTCGGTGGTTCTCATGAGCCACCTGGGTCGCCCCGACGGCAACTTTGTGCCGGAGAAGTACTCGCTGGGGCCCGTCGCCGCCGAGCTCAAGTCCCTGCTGGGAAAGTGAGGGGCATTTCAGTGAAGGCAAAAGTCGCGTCGGAGGTCGGCCACCTTACATAAATCCCCCCCCCCGTGCGCAGGGACGTGACCTTCCTGAAGGACTGCGTGGGCGCAGAGGTGGAGGCCGCCTGCGCCAACCCCGCCGCCGGCTCCGTCATCCTGCTGGAGAACCTCCGCTTCCACGTGGCCGAGGAGGGGAAGGGCAAGGACGCCGCTGGAAACAAGGTGAAGCCCGCTGACAACGCACGCACAAAAAAGATGCTTAGGAAATCAATACGATCTAAGGTGAAATCAAAGATCGGGGGGGGCTTCCGGGGGCCCGCTGCTGACATTTATCTTGAAGGTCGCCGTTGCTTTTCCTGTCCCGAGAGGCGTGCTCGGTATGCACTCTTGCGTGGGTTCAATTCTACTGTCGCAAGCTTCCGTCCCCGGCCGGCATCGTGAGAAGCATCGACAGAGCGCGCAGTTTGAGGCGGCACAGTGCCTATAACCACGATAATAAACGTGTTACCCGGGTTAGATTTCCCAAAAATCAATAGGAGGGCCACACCAGGTGAAAATATCAAACTCGCTCAAGAGACTTGGCGGCACGTTATCGTTAAAACATTGCTGCTGCTTTATTGGCTAAAATGTTTTCAGAAAGCCTTTACTCCCCCAAGTTAAAATTTTTTAGAATCAGAAAACCTCTTCTGACATCGTGTAAAGGAATACAAGCAAGAAGTGGTCCAAAACAAAAAGTCCCAAGTTGGATGGATGCAAGTTCCAATCAAACATACAATTTATTTATATATTAAAAAAAAAAAAAATTCAGGACATTTTTTTCTGAAAACACTTTTTGTTTTATGTTTTTTTTTTTTTTTTTTTTGGGCGGGCGTTACGTTTTGTCGACATTGTGGGTTTTGTCGTAGAGAAAATGTGGCAAGCTACACAGCAACGAGGCACAAAGACAGTCCTTAGCCAATCAGGATGCAGAACACAACGCGCTGTAAAAAAAAGCAAAAAACAACAAAGAAGGATGAGTATGTTTTATTTCCCCCCCCCCCTGCTCCCCAACGTTACAGACGAAGGCTTCCCAGGAGCAGATCGACTCCTTCCGGGCGTCCCTGTCCAAACTGGGCGACGTCTACATCAACGACGCCGGCACGGCTCACAGAGCCCACAGGTGAGTTCCCCACCACCACCACCACCCCACCCCACCCCGTGCGCCGCTATCGATCGACGGCGACCGCGTTGACGCGCTGCGGCCTTCCTCCCTCCCTCCAGCTCCATGGTGGGCGTCAGCCTGCCCCAGAAGGCGGCCGGCTTCCTGATGAAGAAGGAGCTGGACTACTTCGCCATGGCTCTGGAGAAACCGCAGAGGCCCTTCCTGGCCATCCTCGGCGGGTGAGACCGCCGCCCGCCCGCCGTTCGCGACCTTCGCGCCCGCCGCTTGCATTGACGTTTGCGGTCGCCTCGCTATCGGCGACTGGTCGATGGGCTCAGCGTCCGTTTGCGGATTGTGCAACAGCCGCTTGTTCCTGTTCCTGGGCAGTAGAGGACCTTCGTGAACGAAAAACATCTTGGCTGGAGAGTCAATTAAAAACAAAAAAGCGGCAAAGATTGAGCTGTCTGGAGGTTTGAAGGCTCGATGGGCTTTCGTCTGTTTTGTTTTTAAAGCGCAAAGGTGAAAGATAAGATCCAGCTGATCAACAACATGCTGGATAAGGTGGACGAGATGATCATCGGCGGCGGCATGGCCTTCACCTTCCTCAAAGTGCTCAACAACATGGAGGTGAGGGGACGGGGGGGCTTGACTCGCAGTCCAATTGAAGCACTCAAGCCAAAGTTCTTCTTCCGCCGGTCCAGAAAACGGAGGCCCCTCTTTCAAACTGATCCCACAAATCAATCATGCGTCCTTCCGACCGATGCGTTTGGAATCGGGCGCGGATCCAAAACGTTTGCTCAATTGCGGTCCGGAAGGACCTCTCGATGAACCTCGCCTTGCTCAACGCGCCCCAGCGAGTCTCCGAAGAAAAGCGTTTCTCTTTTGTGCCTTTGACGCGATCTGCCCCGCTGGCACCGACGCTCGTTAATCTCGAGCGGATTCCGAAATCCGCAAACAATTTCACAGCGGGACCGGTATTTGCTCAGCCCGATAACCGACTTCAACTCCGTGTGGCCGCTCCCCTCAGATCGGCAACTCCCTGTACGACGAGGAGGGCGCCGGCATCGTCAAGGACCTGATGGCCAAGGCCGAGAAGAACGGCGTCAAGATCACGCTGCCCGTCGACTTTGTCACCGCCGACAAGTTCGACGAGAAGGCCGCCACGGGCGTCGCCACCGTCGCCGCCGGCATCCCCGCTGGCTGGATGGTGAGAGCCGCCTTTTCTTACGCCCCCCCCCCAATAAATGCGATTTCACATTTCTCCATACGATCACTTAACCGTCTTGACCTCCGCCAGGGCTTGGACTGCGGCCCCGAGAGCTCCAAGGCGTACGGCGAGGCCGTCGGCCGGGCCAAGCAGATCGTGTGGAACGGCCCGGTGGGCGTCTTCGAATGGGACAACTTTGCCAAGGGCACCAAGAACCTGATGGACAAGGTGGTGGAGGTCACCAAGTCGGGTTGCGTCACAATCATCGGTAAGAAGCGGCGCCCTATTTCGGCGGCACGTCGCCCGACTTGCACCGAAATCGCCCCCCAGTTGTCGATTGTCGCATTTTGTTTGAAACAAGGCGATTTTCTCCCCGACGTCCAGGTGGGGGCGACACTGCCACCTGCTGCGCCAAGTGGAACACCGAGGACAAGGTCAGCCACGTCAGCACAGGAGGCGGAGCCAGCCTGGAACTGCTGGAAGGTGAGTGAAGGACATCAACCATCATGTCAATCGGGATCCAAGTATTTATTTATGTATCTATTGGATTGTTTGTTTGTCCTCCCCAAATGCAATTGATCAAATCTCGTGCGGGTACGTTTCTCCCCCTCAGGCAAAGTTCTTCCCGGCGTGGACGCCCTGAGCAACGTCTAAAACTTCCTTCCCCATCGACCCGCCGACGTGTGCGAGCGCACGCGTGCGCGTTTGTGAGAGCATGTGAATTGTGTGTGTGTGTGTGCTGAGAGGTGAGTAGCAACCGAAACCATACCGGTGTTAACTTGTGCAAAAGAAAAAAAAAGACGCACGCAGCCAGCGGGCTTTATCGCACGTCAAAACTGTGACGAGTCGAACTTGTGCCTTGTCGGGACACGACTCGGCAACTGCTGGAGTGGATGGATTATGAAGGTGGAGGCTATTTTTTTTTTTTTTCATTGCTGTGATGAAAACTTGACATCACTTCAGAAAGCGCGCGTTACTCTCCTCCAGTCGCTCCCTGCTAATTCGTGCGTAATCACAAGGAACCAACGGTTCATGTGGCGTTTGTGTACCTTCCGACCTCGGGTCGCCGGTTCAAGTTAATAAATGTCCCTAAAACCTTTGCGCCGCTCTTGTGTTCCTTCGCAGCTTGCGCAATGGCAACCCCATTTTTTTTGTGTGTGTGTGTGTGTGTGGGGGAGATGAAGTATAGAAAAACATTTGGCTGTTTTCCAATATGTTGTCCTTTTAGGATACTTTTTTTGGGGGTCTATCCTGATATTGGCAAACTAAAATTCAGATGGAATTATTCCTCACTCAATTAAAAAAAAAAAAGACAATGAATGAAATTTATATGGGAGAAAAAGCAGTTTTTTGTGGGGGGGGGTGGGGTTAATATTATCGTTGTCTTCTGTGGTAAAGAGTTAATGAGAGGGGGGGGAACAGTCATTGTTGTGCAGATTTTTTAAAAAGGTTCATGTCAGATGATTGACAGCAAAACCTGCACATGGCGAATCGACATTGCCCCATGAAATGAATTCAAATATTTTTTTTTTTAAGAATCCAGGCATTCAATACCAGTTACGTCTTTATGTATACTGTATATTTTTTTTAAATCACGTGGTAGGTGTGAAAATGGCTGCCACCGAAAAAACCGAAACAAAAGTTCATAATAATTTTATTTGGTGTGCTAGAATACTGTAACTTATATAAAAACAAAAAAACACACATAGTCATGACAATTAATTAAATAGAATGTAAAGACTCAATTGATGATTTGTCGTCAATAAATAATTTTCAGACCAACAAAAGTGAAATTTGATCCTCCGCGCCGGTCACGGGCGATGACCTCTCCCGACAGACACCTGGCGGCGACCTCGACTCGAGAGAAAGGGAGCGTGTCCCCTTCCGCGTCTTGTTCGTTCTCGTACGACAAATCTGCGAAAAAGAAACGGGGGGGGTGGGGCGGGGCCACTTGAAAATCAACGCGCCGCCTCAGCCGTTCTCCGCTTACCGTTCTCCAGCCGACGGGCCTCTTGCGCCAGGAACTCCGAGTTTTCATAGTCGTCGGCGTCTGCGTGGCGAGAGGCGACACGGCGCGTTGGTGAAGCGCGAGGCCTCAATAACGAAAGCGACGTCTCCTACCGTCGTCCGTCGGCGCCGCCTCGGCCAGGTTTGCGTAGTGAGCCTCGGCGCCATCGCCATCTGAAGGACGAGATGGTCTTAGCCTACGCCGGCTGATTGATTTTCTGTCGTTTTTTTGATCACCCACCTCTCATCCTCGAAGCCATCTGCTCGTTTTCATACACTGCGGTGGGGAGCGGATCGCTGCCAAGACAAAACATTTGGATCCATGAAAAGTATCGCTACTTTTTAAAAACGGACCGTCATTTCCGCACTATAGAGCGCACCTGATTATAAGCCGCGCCCACGACATTTTTAGAGGAAAAGCAATTTTGTACATGCACAAGCCGCACCCGCATATAAGCCGCATGTGCCCACCTTAAAACGTGTCAACATATTTACAAAGAAAGACGGTACACAGAGAGATTTCAAAGTTTTAATAATATAACTTAACAATAATAATAATTAGAGCTGTCAAACGATTAAAATATTTAATCTAATTAAAAATTCAACTGTCATAATTAACTCAAATTAACTAAAAATTAATCATGACTACCGTAATTTCCGCACTATAGAGCGCACCTGATTATAAGCCGCGCCGCTCCATTTTTAGAGGAAAACCAATTTTGCACATGCACAAGCCGCACCCGCATATAAGCCGCACGTGCCCACATTCAAACATGTCAACATATTTCCAAAGAAAGAGGGAGTTTTCAAAGTTTGAATCATATAACTTAACAATAATAATAATAATATAACTTTCTTCCCAAACGGTGCCTGTGACGCGGGCAGTCTTAATCTGACTTTTTCTACTCGAGCGCCCCCTGGCGGCCGTTAGAAAAATTACACAAATTGGCCGCATCACTGAATAAGCCGCAGGGTTGAAAGTTTGGGGAAAAAAGTAGCGGCTTAGAGTCCGGAATTTACGTTTTTTTTTTTTTTAATGAACAGATGGCACTATTTGAGGAGGAATGGTCACATTATGTTGATGAGAAATCAATACTTACACATAAATATGTTCCCAAATCCTGGGTGGTGACGCCGCTATCGCGTATAGAGCTGCTGCGGGCGTGAAGATGATGTCTCATTTGATACATCGGCGACCGTGGACACGTTGCACAAAGCGCAGCTCTCGTACATCGAAGAGTCGGAAATTGGACAAAACTGACCTGGACGTGCGTCCTCGCTAGAAAATACAAACGACAACTGTTGAGGTCGCAGAGTTTGACATTTTGCTTGCGATTGGGGAAAAAAAAAAAGGCCTACTTTGAGGGAGGGGTCATTTGGTTGGCTTTCATGACTGAGGAATAAAACAACAAATTGTTAGAATATGCCCAAAATCAATGAAACGTGTCGATGGATGCAACGACTGTTCTGCATCTTCGCCACGCTAGTGGCAGGGAGGATTTACCCGTTTTGGATTGCGTGACAGCAAATCTGCTTCCCTCACGCTGGCTGTCAAAAAATGTCAACACACACCCCCCCCAAAAAAAAATGTCATAGTCCAAATGCGGCATGTGGATTTTAGAATGTTTGTCACAAAAGCCGATGATACTCACAACGTGTGCGGGTTGTATATTTGAGCTTCTTCGTGTATGGTCTCTGCGGAAAAATACATCCATTCAAACGGGCTTAAAACAAAAAAAAATGACAAAACCTTTTTTTTTTTGGAAGGAAAATGAGCCCAACTCTAATTTATTTCAAGCCATAGCCCATCAGGAAAAGAGAAATACAATTTGAAATGAAAATATTAAAATGACAATTAGTATTTTGAAATCGAATTAAGAAGGATGCGCAATCATCAGCGGTTCAAAGTTCAAGGAAAAGCAGCCTAACAATCTCAGCGTTGTCCCATTTCAAAAATGGATTTGAGCGCAGTTGATTTTAGTTCTCGTATTTGGCCGAGACCGATCTGGAAAACCGGGGGGGGCAATGATCCTCGCGACACGACGCCGATCGTAAATGTGGAATTGTCATTCGTTGAAGACGATATGGATTACGGGATTGAAACGAATGCACTTGCAATCCCGATTCCACCAAAACCAAATCCAGTTCGGGGAACTTACTCGGCTTCCTCTTGCATCTCAGACACAGAAGGCCCAGCAAAGTGAGCGAGGCCAGCGACGCAACGGTCGCAATCGCGCACTGCACCGTGGAATTTCCCAGCATATCTGAAAGCAGCATTTCTTCAAACTTTAGAACACATCCAAAACGGCATCTGCAGTTTCCTTTTTTTTTTTTTCCTCCTGCGAAAGTCACGCACATCTGCAGCTCCAGGAAGTGGTCGGTCAAAGCGAGGCGAGTTTGCGGTCACACGTCTTAAAGCAAAAGCGCATTCTCGTTCTGGATTATTAATTGAGCAATTTCTGTTGCGTTTGAGAGCGATGTGAAATTGCACTGGCGTAATTTGTTCACATATCGTTGAAGCTTTTGATTTTGTGACTGCCTCCTTTGCGTATTAATAAATCAATGCAATTAATGTAGTACATGACAAAAGCCAACAAAGCTGGCTAAAATTAAAACCAGAGTGGCGCCATAATTAAAAAAATATATATATATTTTTAAAACAATGACATTCGAGCGTTTGTTGACAATTCTCACAAATGAGTTTGCTAACCTTCATCGGGTAAAACCTCTCCGAAAATGTCACTTTTGTACATTTGAAGACATTTAGGGTGGGAAGATCCTAATTGGGAGCACAGTATCTGAAAAAGCAAGGGGCCTGGCAGATCCCTGAGGTGCGCCACGTATCATGGAAGGAGGGGGATCATATTCGGATCCGATGCTGGCTTTTGAACATTCATTGGCGTTTCTCGAGAACAATTAAGAACTCAAATATTTTTCCGACCCTGCCCAATTTTGTTCGTCCGATGTTCCGTTTCTCTGTAAAGCAAAAAGATCCTTCCGTTTGTTTCCATTTGTTTTATAATGTGTACTGCTGTAACAGGAAATGAAGTGAAGCACAACGGTGCTTTTTAATCTCCGTTGAGTCTTTTTGAGGTCTTCTTGTTTTCATCGCATTCTGTTTTTGCTTCAAAGGTTAAAAGCCAAAGACGCGGGCGTCCACACTGTGATACGATTCCAAGGCACAAAGCGATCTAAAATCCTTCCTTACCTCACCCAAAATCCAAACGATGACAGACAACAGCATTGGCAACGCGTCGCCGCCGCCGCCGCCGCCGCCGCGTTACCTTGCGAGGTCCGGCGGCTCTCCTTCCTGCGTCGGCTGGAGTCGACGTGAGCGGTGAAGTGTGCGCGTTGGCTTCCTTTTTACAGCAATTGGCCACATCCGTCACACCCTCGAGACACACGAGAGATCTCAAAGCGACCTAAAAAAGTGTTTATGGTTGCAGGTGGACACACAAGACATGTTAAATCGTGATTGAAAGTCAAAATGTCAACACAGCAATTTGTCGTTCTCAGCACACTGCCCGTGAATTGAACTCGACTGAAACGTGCCTGATTGATATTTGGTTACATTTTTTTGTACATCACTGGAAACAAACCTGCCTGTCAATCAAAAACAGTTGTACGCTGAATTTCTTCATACAACTTGAAATTGAGGTCATGCCATCCTCTCTTACTAGCGAGTATATTTTGGCTTTTCACTTGAGAACGTTGACATTTTTCCAGAAGTTGTAACAGTAAAAAGCCATTCTTAAATTGCTAGAGTAGTTTAAATTAATTGTTCTACATTTATTCTGGAAATGTCTTGACTTGTAACTCAAATGCTCTTTCGACGCGGTCATGTACAGGCTAGTTAGCCCATTTTAAAAAAATGTCTTCTCTTTTTATTTTTTACATTCAGCCAAACATTTTAATTCGCTTAATAATGGTTGATCTGTTTGTCGTAACTGCCAAGTTGTTTCATATTTATGAGTTGTTTTCTCTCTTGGCCAAAGTGCTCAAGTTCTCATGTCGTTTAGTAAAGTCATTTTATTTGGCTCACGTTTCGTTTTATGTAACGTGTGCGCGCGGGCCTGTGTGTCATGATATGGCTTCTGTTTCCTTGGCAGTTGAATCTGCATTTCGTTAAAAGCGATTGTCGCGACGCTTGTTTTGGTAAAGTGTGAAAATAAGGCAGTACTGTCCTGTAGATTATTTTTAAAAACGGATTAGCTGACGCGCCGTCATGACGTCAAGACGTCGCGTCACGTCATGACGTCATGACGTCGCGCCACAACAGGCTCGTTCTCGAGTTTGCTACAATTTTTCCCAAAAGACTTTCGCATATTATTGGGAGTTGGAGTCAAAATCCAGACACCACGACACGGTATGGTATTTTAAACCCATTCCAAAAAAGTAAAAATAATAATTCCAGATATCTCTGCGTCGACTCTACCACGCTCTCGGCGTCATGACGTAGGCTCTTTGTCGACGTCGTAGTAGGTAGGAGCGAAAACACTAGTTGGAAGGATACACGCCCCCCCTGTCAGGCTAGCGGCGGCTTCACATATCTTGAAACAAACGGGACCCGGTTGTGGAAAGATACCGATTGGGCACCGTATGAAGGAGCGGAGTGCTGGCGAAGCCTCTTGGCTGACTTGTCATCAGTCGCCGTTTTGTTGATGCTAGGCGGCGGTTTTCCGCGCGCATGCAACAGAATGGCGCGAGCAGCTCCAACGGCTCGGGCGTCGGCGGCGGAGAGCGAGAGTCTCCGTCCCGAAGCCCCCTGCTACCGGCGGCGACGACTCGGGTGAGACGGTTCATCCAGGAGCGGCGCACCCTGCCGCTGCCCAAAGTCATGGTGGTCTTCTCGGCCGCGGGTGACGCCGAGAAAGCCAGCGATGCCATGGCCGACGATGACTCGCGGAAGCCGGCCTCCCCGGCCGTGGCGGCGGCGACGGCAGCGGCGAACGTCTGCCGGGGCAAGCCGTCTCGCTACCCGCTGGACGCCGGACAGGAGCAGGAGGTAGGCCGATGGCCCGACATTTACCCAAAACAGTTTGTTTTCATTTAATTGCAAGCAGTCCTTGAGTAGGGCTAACGCGTGACGTCATAACCAAGCGACAAACTTGGATTGTTTGGCGAGGAACGTGTGGGTGGACCGCTGCGTTGTGATTGGCCAAGGTTGGGTCACGTGGCGATCTATCCACTTCATCCTGAATCCAGACCTAAACATGGCAGAATAATCCCCCTGTCAGGTTTAATTTAACATGACCGGAAGGGCCTTGCTTCTAACATTCACACTTCACAAGGTTAAATAGGTTCGAATTGCCTATTTAGTTTAAATGAAATATTCCTCATTTAAACCATAAACGTACGACACACTATAAACCCAGACGAGTTTAATATTGGACAAATGGCTGTCTGTAGTCGGCATGTGCGCGCAACACTTTCCACACCGAAGGATAATCGCCCAGGCTCATGTTTAAGAGACACCCAAAAACCTGTTCTTTGTTGATATAGATCAGAAAAGATGAAAAAAAAATCACGTTTGGCCAGATGATCTGTATTTATGAACTGTTGTACATCACTGAAGGCTGTACTGTACTAAGTTCCGGTTAATCGCTTGAATACATTTTGTATTGCGTAATGAATAGTAATACGTTTTATTTCTTTATTTAACCAACCAAGCCTTTTTTTTTTTGTCTCCCTTGTAAAGTTTCCCGAGGTGATCTCTCTGAACGTGGGGGGCTCCCACTTCACCACCCGGCTGTCCACGCTGCGCCGCTACGACGACACCATGCTGGCCGCCATGTTCAGCGGGCGCCACCAGATCCCGCGCGACGCCGACGGACGCTTCTTCATCGACCGCGACGGCGCCTACTTTGGGTGAGTTGCGCTGATGCGATTGCGGCGCGTCCACATTTCAACGCTTCCCGTTGCCGTGAAGGGACATCCTGAACTTCCTGCGTGAGGGCGAGCTGCCCCAGCGCGAGCGCGTCAGGGCGGTGCACCGCGAGGCGCAGTACTACTCCATCGCACCCCTGCTGGAGCGCCTGGAGGACACGCAGCCGCTCACCGGGGAGATAGTGCGGCAGGCCTTTCTCGACCTGCTGCCCTACTACAAAGGTACGCACGGGCGGGCTGTTTGACGCATGACTACTTTCGTCTCCGTTTAACCCCACCCGCCCCAACAACCCCCAAAGCAATTGAGTTGAAGCGGCGCCGTGTGCCGGCAGACAATCTGGAGCGCATCGTGGAGATCGCCAAGCTGCGCGCCACGCAGAAGAGGGCGCGCTTCGCCAAGCTGAAGGTGTGCGTCTACAAGGAGGAGATGCCCATCACGCCGTACGAGCGGCCGCTCTTCAACTCGCTGCGCCCGGAGCGCGCCGAGGGCAGCGAGGCCAAGCTCTTTGAGCACCACTGCGACGTGGACGTGTCCTTCGGGCCCTGGGAGGCGGTGGCCGACGTCTACGACCTGCTGCACTGCATCGTGGGCGACCTGGCGCGCCGCGGCATCGCCGCCGAGCAGCAGTGCATCGGCGTGTGCGACAAGCACCTCATCAACCACTACTACTGCAAGAGGCCCATCTACGAGTTCAAGATCACCTGGTGGTGAAAGGCGGCCCCCTCCCCTCCCCTGTTTCTGGGCCCCTTTTGGGAGCCCTCGCGTCTTTTCCGCTCACGGCCGCTAATGTTATACCGCGGCCGATGGGACTCGAAAGAGTGCCGACTTTTAACATGGCTGAAAGCCGCAAAGGTCACGGTAGGCACCCGACCAGAGCATTTGTGCTCCCCCCCCCCCCGCCATCCCGGCCGTCCTCGGCGTTGGCCCCGCGGTCGAAACGGGATTGACAAAACCAATCTGCTCTAATTCCATCTGGAAGGATAATTTGGGGGGAAACAAAGAATTATTATTCGTCCCTGTCCAAAGACAACAGCAGCTTTGCGCCTGAGGGCAATTTAGATTTTCTTAAAATCATTTTTTAGTTTGAATCTCAGCGCCGTCCCCCAAGAAGGTCCCTGGAGGTACTAGTCCGTTCCGCAATCCCCGTCCCGCGACAGGTCATTTGACGACATTGTTTTCTTGATTCATTGTTGCATTACACACGCTTTCCCCCCTGCTTTTGTAATTTCCGTCGATGATCTTATTTCAAGCATTCCGCTCGCCATTACACCCCCCCCCCCGTTTCATATAGTACGAGCAAATGTTGGAACCTAGCGCTTCACGCTAAGCTAACGGGACCCTTGAACCTGATGAAGTCCGAGCACCTTGTGATTGTAGCCGACAAAGTATATCTTTTGTACCTTCACTGCGAGACGGTATCGAAAGTCCCACTTTAGTTTGGGTTGTCTTCATCGCACTACGTTGTGTTGTTTCTATCGTGGATCATCAGAAAAAGAAAAAAAAAATCTGTTGGCTTCTAGGAAGCTGTCGGTTTTTTTTTTCTCTTTGCTTTGTATTTATTGTACTATTTTATGACAGACACCAATTGAAGTAAATATATATATATATATATATAATATATAAGAATCCCTTGTTGTGCTTAAAATGGCCGTGTTTTTATTTGCACACAGAAAAATCAAAACATTCTTTTGAAATGAAAATGGAAATTCCATTCATCTTTATCAGACACACACATTTAAAAAAAAAACCCCAACCAAAAATGTTCACTTTTTACCAGTAAAATAGGACCTGCTCACTTTTTTTTTTGCTCACTCGCGTTCTTGAACAAACTGCTGGGTAACAGGTGAATTTGGAGCAAGCAATTCAAATATTTCTATATATATATATATATATATATATATATATATATATATATATATATAAAACATTTTTTTTTTTACAGATTAACACATTACAACATAAGAAAAAAAATCCACATTTTTTTTTTAACCAATTTCTCTCCGTTGTAAATTTAAACAAATACAATAAGACCAAATATTGTCAAGCAGTCAAACATTTGGTTTCTAATTTTTATTGTTATAAGCATGAAGGGACACAGGAAAAAAAAAGACAAAACGTCTTTTATTCATGATATATTTTCGAATTCACCCGCCTATTATTCACTTGTGGGAATTTTATCCTGCAAGTATCAGAATCGGCCTGGAAAAACAAAAAAATCCAAATTATTCAGACCTTGACCGAATACAAATGGAGACCAATCTTTTCAGATTCATATTGCTTCAAATTTTGAAAATTGATTTTAAATTTCCTTCCATTTCCCTTTTTTTTTTTTTTAATTATTTTTTTTTTTTGCCACAAGCAACTTTCTGACTGTACGGTCACAAAAAGGTGGCAAAAGTAGGCCGGCTTTCTTTGAAAATCGCCGCGCACATCGCTCACTTTCCTCGCATTGACCTTTGCACCCGCTGCTCTTTGCCTTTCCCTCTCCCCTGACGTTCAGAGTGTCTCTCGCCCACCCGGGAGGAGGGCCGCCGTCGCCGGTCCTGCCGGTGCTGCTGCTGCTGCTGGAGGAGGAGAGAGAGGAGGAGGAGGAGGAGGAGGAGGGCGGGTAAGCGGCGGTGGGAGGAGGCTGGCGGGCCAACGAGCTCGCTTCTTCGCAGCAGCGGCGGCAGCAGGAAGGATGGAGGCGGAGGAAAAAGGCCGTTTCTAAGCCGTCCATCCGCTCAGTCGGGAAAGGAAGCGAATGGGAAGCATCCGGGCCGCCCGTTTGCTGCAGGTAAGCATCTTTGAAGCCATTCTTCTCGCGTGGGGCTGCGGAAAGGGCGCGGATGGACGCTAGGAGGGGGACGGGGCGGGGGGGTGGGGGTTGCATAACCAAGACGAGGATGCTATTAATGCTGCCGACGTTAGTTCCGTGATACGACGGGAGCTCCGTGAAGGAGGGAGGGGGGCAGGCAGGGGGGGGGGCGTGAAGGCAAATGTTGCCGGCTGTGCAAGGGCAGGCCCCCGCGGCCTGCGTGCGCCGCTTTCTACGCACGGCGCAAATATTCATCAGAACTCGGACTGTTCGTCTTCCGAGCAGTCGTAGAACAGCCATCTCCATGACAACAGCCTCTTCCTGTACAAGCCCACCCCCGCCCGACCCCCCGACTTGCCAGCTCGAATAGCTTAGCCCGTTTTGTAACGTGAGCTCCATTGCGACTGCATTGTTGACAAGCGTGTTTTAAAGAGACACACGAACGAAAACCACAGCGGACCCTCCTCTTTCTGCATGAAATAATAACAGCGGCGGCACTCCGGAGTGGGCAACCGACCACATTCGGTCCCTGAAACAATGTTCTCCCAAGAAATGGTGCCGTGGACTTTCGGCTCTGGTGCTGAGAATCGTCCAACTTAAGAATGCGTGCGTTGTATCTGGCAGAAGCGAGAAGGTGTCCGAGAAGGAGCTCGCTCGCGTGCCTTGAAACTGAAATTGGACAGCGGCGTAAAAAAAAGGGATCGCGCGTTTGTAAACTTAGCCAAGAGAAGTCACGCAAAAGGTCAGAGGGGTCAGGGGGCTTCAAAACGCCGGCGAGATCCAAAACAAGGATGCGTGATGTTTTGGCTGATTCGCCAGCCCTTGAACAATTTCAGACAGGCCGGCGCTACACTTTGGGGAATATCTGCGGTGCGGAGTTCGATGGAGATCGTTCCGCTGGGGACCTTCTCGGTCCGCATCGTCGTATTTAAACGGAATGAATGAAAAGGCTTTGGCTGTCATGTCACGCCGGCGCCCAAGCCTCGGTTAGCCAACGAGCCCCCTCCTGGCCTTTTGGCTCCCATTCGCGTGGAGGACCAGGCCTCGAATCTCATTTCATTTGAAAAAGCGAGCCAGGAAGAAATGTCGTCATTGGCGTTGGGATGAGCCTCCGGCGGCCATTGTGGCGCGCACCTGCTTAAACAATCCCATTTTCTGTTTGCTCAAGCCCATTCCCCAAACAATGGTCGCCTAGCAACGGCCGCCAGATGCTCCGTCGGGCTTTAGGATTTTTTTTTTTTTTTGAAATGACGCCACAAAACGACACCCGTTGTGATGGCCGGCCGTCAATATGTAGAAATGCCAGCGGAGGTCTGGTTCGGCGGCAAAAATGGACGCTAACGTTAGCAATGCTGTGCTTACTTTCTCGCTTGCTTTAATATTCGGCGTAATGAAAGACCAAATGAGCAAAAATCAACCCTTTTTAAACCAGCACTTTTCCCGTCGAAAATTATGACGATCATCTTCTAAAGCTGCTGCGGCTAATATGATAGCAGCAGCTAGAACGGATGTAACTCAGCCTGATGACTCTAAATCCAATATTGATGTATCAACGAATCATATGAGACATCTTGCGGTTTGCTTTAGCGTTCGCCGCTACCAGTTAGCCTTTATCGAGCTACGGTATGCTAATTGCCTTTAGCTCCTTGTCGGTCCATGATCCAGGGATGTGATTTGTTTGGCTAAAAAGCATTTCCTAGTTAGCTCGCTTTGGGGAAGATCTGGTTTACACGTCTGAATTAAGAAGAAGAAAGCGTTCGAATGAAAAACGCGCTCGCTTTAGCGTGCTCTGTTCACTGGCTACTACCTTCATTCAAGTTCCACATGATTTGCCATCTACCTTTTTTTTTTTATTTAAGGCTGAAAAAGCAAATGAATCTTAATTTGAACTTATACTTTTCACTCTGATGCCAATTTTACCATTCAAATACTTTTTTGCTTCACGGCGATCAATTCAAGTCAAATATCTGCTCTTCTTGAAGAGTACATGACTCCAAAAAATGTCATCGATTGCCAAAATGGACCATCCAATGCTACGAATTAGCCTGCGGTTAATTCACGGCCGGCGTGGGTGAATATCCATCCAAAATAACGAGACTCGTGTTATCCAATGCTGCGGCCTGTTCCAGAACATTCCCGCTATATTGTGAGCACTTGATAGACAGAGCCGCGCGTTGCCATGGATACCGGTGCTGCTCAAGCTCAAAATATTCCCTTGTGAATGGAGTGCGCAACGGCTTCAACGCGCTCGTTTGTTCTGCTGGTAAATCCGCCCGATGGGGTCGAAAGGCTCGGGGGCCGGGGGGGGGGTGAGACAAGAAAAATATCACCTGACAGTCAAGTCGGGGGTGCAAATTTAGTTTTTCGACAGATCTACAGAGGTGGCTAAAGTTTTTGCACTCTCGAGTATAAGTACAGATCCTTACGTAAGATGAGAAGTTAAAAAAAAAATTTTTAAAGGATAAATGAGTTTTAAATGTCAATCATATAAATACCTGTTTGGTATCTTGGTACAACAAAAACAGTATATAATTTCCCTTGTTTATTACATTAAACAAAAAATATACCGTTTTTTTTGTTAATTAAAAAAATTAATTGAATAAAAAAAAATTTTCACCAAAATACAGTTTTGTTGATGGCTCAGGAGACAAAAAATGTAGAACAAAATATATACCGTTTTTTTTGTTAATTAAAAAAATTAATTGAATAAAAAAAAATTTCACCAAAATAAAGTTTTGTTGATGGCTCAGGAGACAAAAAAAATGTAGAACAAAAAATATACCGTTTTTTTGGTTAATTAAAAAAAATAATCGAATAAAACAAATTTTTTTAAACCAAAATAAAGTTTTGTTGATGGCTCAGGAGACAAAAAAATGTAGAACAAAAAATATACCGGTTTTTTTGTTAATTAAAAAAATTAATCGAATACAATTTTTTTAACCAAAATAAAGTTTTGTTGATGGCTCAGGAGACAAAAAAATGTAGAACAAAAAATATACCGTTTTTTTGGTTAATTAAAAAAATCGAATAAAAACATTTTTTTTAACCAAAATAAAGTTTTGTTGATGGCTCAGGAGACAAAAAAAATGTAGAACAAAAAATATACCGTTTTTTTTTGTTAATTAAAAAATTAATCGAATACAATAAATATATATAAATATAATACAAATATGCGGCGACGGCATCCAACTTACCAAGTCAAAGTGCCAGTGCGCTCACCGTAACGTCGAGAGAGCGAAATTGTTTTATTTTTTTTTTAACCAAAATAAAGTTTTGTTGATGCTTAGGAGACAAAAAAAATGTAGAACAGAAAATATACCGTTTTTTTGGTTAATTAAAAAAAATAATCGAATAAAACAAATTTTTTTAAACCAAAATAAAGTTTTGTTGATGGCTCAGGAAATGTAGAATAAAAAATATACCGTTTTTTTTGTTAATTAAAAAAATTCATCGAAATTGTTTTTTTTTTTTTAACCAAAATAAAGTTTTGTTGATGCTTAGGAGACAAAAAAAATGTAGAACAGAAAATATACCGTTTTTTTGGTTAATTAAAAAAATCGAATAAAAACATTTTTTTTAACCAAAATAAAGTTTTGTTGATGGCTCAGGAGACAAAAAAAATGTAGAACAAAAAATATACCGTTGTTTTTGTTAATTAAAAAATTAATCGAATACAATTTTTTTTTTAACCAAAATAAAGTTTTGTTGATGGCTCAGGAGACAAAAAAATGTAGAACAAAAAATATACCGTTTTTTTGGTTAATTAAAAAAATCGAATAAAAACATTTTTTTTAACCAAAATAAAGTTTTGTTGATGGCTCAGGAGACAAAAAAATGTAGAACAAAAAATATACCGTTTTTTTTGTTAATTAAAAAAATTCATCGAAATTGTTTTATTTTTTTTTTAACCAAAATAAAGTTTTGTTGATGCTTAGGAGACAAAAAAAATGTAGAACAGAAAATATACCGTTTTTTTGGTTAATTAAAAAAATCGAATAAAAACATTTTTTTAAACCAAAATAAAGTTTTGTTGATGGCTCAGGAGACAAAAAAATGTAGAACAAAAATATACCGTTGTTTTGTTAATTAAAAATTAATCGAATAAAAACATTTTTTTTTTGTTAATTAAAAAATTAATCAAAATAAAGTTTTGTTGATGGCTTAGGAGACAAAAAAATGCAGAACAAAAAAATATACCGTTTTTTGTTAATTAAAAAATTCATCGAAATTGTTTTATTTTTTTAACCAAAATAAAGGTTAATTAAAAGAAAATATCGAATAAAAACATTTTTTTAAACCAAAATAAAGTTTTGTTGATGGCTCAGGAGACAAAAAAAATGTAGAACAAAAAATATACCGTTGTTTTTGTTAATTAAAAAATTAATCGAATACAATTTTTTTTTTAACCAAAATAAAGTTTTGTTGATAGCTTAGATTAAAAAAAAAAAATGTAGAACAAAAAATATACCGTTTTTTTGTTAATTAAAAAAATTAATCGAATAAAACAATTTTTTTTAACCAAAATAAAGTTTTGTTGATGGCTCAGGAGACAAAAAAAATGTAGAACAAAAAATTTACCGTTTTTTTGTTGATTAAAAAAATAAAGTTTTGAATAAAAGAAAATATATTTTTTTTAATTAACCAAAATAAAGTTTTGTTGATGGCTCAGGAGACAAAAAAATGTAGAACAAAAATATACCGTTTTTTGTTAATTAAAAATTCATCGAAATTGTTTTATTTTTTTAACCAAAATAAAGTTTTGTTGATGCTTAGGAGACAAAAAAATGTAGAACAGAAAATATACCGTTTTTGGTTAATTAAAAAAATCGAATAAAAACATTTTTTTAAACCAAAATAAAGTTTTGTTGATGGCTCAGGAGACAAAAAAATGTAGAACAAAAAATATACCGTTGTTTTTGTTAATTAAAAAAATTCATCGAAATTGTTTTATTTTTTTAACAAAATAAAGTTTTGTTGATGCTTAGGAGACAAAAAAATGTAGAACAGAAAATATACCGTTTTTGGTTAATTAAAAAATCGAATAAAAACATTTTTTTTAAACCAAAATAAAGTTTTGTTGATGGCTCAGGAGACAAAAAAATGTAGAACAAAAAATATACCGTTTTTTTGGTTAATTAAAAAAATCGAATAAAAACATTTTTTTTAACCAAAATAAAGTTTTGTTGATGGCTCAGGAGACAAAAAAAATGTAGAACAAAAAATATACCGTTTTTTTTTGTTAATTAAAAAATTAATCGAATACAATAAATATATATAAATATAATACAAATATGCGGCGACGGCATCCAACTTACCAAGTCAAAGTGCCAGTGCGCTCACCGTAACGTCGAGAGAGCTGAAAAATCTCGCCCAAGTACGTTTCCACCGACGGCGTTCTGCGTCTCTTCGCAGCCTTGAATCCATCCGGAATCCTCATGGAGCAGGATGTGGAGAGCCCGGCCCTCCGCAAAACGTCCTCCAAGTTCCGCAAGGCGGGCGGCAAGGATCTGCCCAAAGAGCCGGCGGCGATGGAGCGGGCCCGCAAGGTCCAGCGCTACGTGCAGAAGGACGGCAAGTGCAACGTCCACCACGGCAACGTGCGGGAGACCTATCGCTACCTGACGGACATCTTCACCACCCTGGTGGACCTCAAGTGGCACTTCAACATCTTCATCTTCGTCCTGGTGTACACGGTCACGTGGCTCTTCTTCGGCTTCATGTGGTGGCTCATCGCGTACCTGCGCGGGGACCTGGACCACCTCGCCGACAACCTCTGGACCCCCTGCGTCAATAACCTCAACAGCTTCGTGTCGGCCTTCCTGTTCTCCATCGAGACGGAAACCACCATCGGTTACGGCTACCGGGTCATTACGGACAAGTGCCCCGAGGGGATCCTCCTGCTCCTGATTCAGTCGGTGCTGGGCTCCATCGTCAACGCCTTCATGGTGGGCTGCATGTTCGTCAAGATCTCGCAGCCCAAGAAGCGCGCCGAGACTCTGGTGTTTTCCAGCAACGCCGTCGTCTCCATGAGAGACGGACGCCTGTGCCTGATGTTCCGGGTGGGGGACCTACGCAACTCGCACATCGTGGAGGCCTCCATCCGGGCCAAGCTAATCAAGTCCAAGCAGACCAAGGAGGGCGAGTTCATCCCCCTCAACCAGACGGACATCAACGTGGGCTACAACACGGGCGACGACCGGCTGTTCCTCGTGTCGCCGCTCATCATCTGCCACGAGATCAACCAGAACAGTCCCTTTTGGGAGATCTCGCCAGCCCACCTGGCCAAGGAGGAGCTGGAAATTGTTGTCATTTTGGAGGGCATGGTGGAGGCCACGGGTAAGTCGGCGCGAGTGCCAGTGGGGGTGGGTGGGGCTTCGCGACACGTTTTGCCAATAACACTTTACGGGACTGACGTCGGCGGAGGTGCGGAGACGGTCGCCGATTGCCCGACGGGGGTTGATTGGCGGACTGACGGATGCTGGACAGAATGCTTGAAGGGTGGCTCGGGACCGAGGAGGGTGGACAGACTGACGGATGGGGGGGTGAAAAGATGGCGACAAAGATCGGGGCGCAATCGACAGGGATGATGGCGCAATCGACAGACGGATGATGGCGATTGACTTGGGGTGGGGCAGCCCCTGAAGCGGACGTGAAATGAAAGTACATGCAAAAAGGACAGGATTGTTTGCAGACTGACGGCGGAACGGACGGACGAAGTTTGTTTGGAAAATGCGGGGACAGACTGACGGATGGGGGTGAAAAGATGGCGACGATCGGGTCGGCGCAATCGCGGGAAATGTTGTAACGATTGACTTGGGGGGGGGGGGGCAGCCCCCCTGAAGCTGAGAGGTTTGCAGTGAAATGAAAGTACAATTTAATGCAAAAAAAGGACAGAAAAATGAAATTGTGGAATAAGATTAATCGGCAAATTTAATCGCACTTTAACTCACTTTTTTTCCTCCCAAGTACCCCAGCGCGGAACGTCTTTCGTTGTATCCGCTGACGAAGTTTGTTTGGAAAATGCCGATCCCAAAGAAGAATTGCGCCGTCGATTGGCGATTTTGTCGGCATGTTTTTTGTCGCATCCGCGGGAGCCAGAGTTAATTAACTCACGACAATACACACCAAGAAGCTTTGCCCGCTACGTCTGCTTTCTTCCAAAATTGTCCAAGAGCTTCCGTAACTTCGTCGAACTTGGAACCAAAACCTTGACAGCGACTTTTCTCTCAAGCCAGTCCCATCGGAATTTATTCTTGACATTTGAGTCCATTTCTCGGATTGAAGACTCGCGATCTTTCGTCCAAAAATCTCCTAATTCCGCTCCAAACGATTTCAGAACAATGAATTTGCGAGACGAAGAGGCCGCCATGAATCAGGTCAAAAAATGTTACATGCAATTTGATTGGTCCAATCGCTTGTAGTTAACCAATCGCTGGGCCGTATACAACCGAGCTAAGACTTGCGCAACAAATAATGCTTCCGGTGATCTGATTGGTTGAAGCTTTCATCCACGTCCAATCGCAGGGCTGTTTACAATCGGAAGATGGAAAGACTGATCGGGACGATAAGGTACCTGACCCCCCCCCCCTCCCCCCCCAAAAAATGTTCTCCACGGATTTAGACGATTCACAAAAATGATCAATTTAAGAAATAAAGCGGATTCGTGGAAAATTGCCATCCCTGCGGAAAGCCTGACGTGAAAACGGGCGGACGGACCGAAGGGTTAGCAGATCATAAGGGGCGTGGCCCCGAGTTGCGTGCCGCCGCCAAATCCCTTCCCGCTGTTCCCAGGCATGACGTGCCAGGCCCGCAGCTCGTACGTGAGCAGCGAGATCAAGTGGGGCTACCGCTTCACGCCGGTGCTCACGCTGGAGGACGGCTTCTACGAGGTGGACTACAACAGCTTCCACGACATCTACGAGACCAACACGCCCGCCTGCAGCGCCCGCCAGCTGGCCGACATGAGCGGCCGCGTCCGCCTGCCCCTCACCTGGTCCATGGGCAGCAAGCTGAGCCAGCAGGGCCTGGCGCCCGAGGCCGAGCGCCGAGACTCGCGGACTGAGCGCAACGGAGACCTCGCCAACGCCGAGAGCGAGTCCAAAGTGTAGCGCCCGCTACCGCGCCGCGCGGACCCGCGCTTCGGCCGGCGGTGAGAGAAAAGCCCGAGACGGTCTGTTGCAAGTCTCACCCGCCGCCAGATCCCTCTTATTTTTTCTATTCCAATCTTCCCGCAGGGACGTTTGCATATCAAGTATTTTTGTACATAATCGGACATGTTTTGGACTCGTCCTGGTTTCTTGGGTTTGCCGTGTGACTATTTGAGGGGATGTTTGACGCTAAGGCGCTGCTTTAGCTTCGCCCTGTACATAATCGATGCCTTACTTCGGCCTTGCCTGACGCTAGCAAACTTCTGGCTCCGAATATTCAACAATTAAAAAAAAAAAATGAAGATAATAAAACAACGGTCGCCATTTTGCGACACGCCTGAACTATTTGTTCCTGGAATTGATCCGCCGCGTCGAGTCGTCTCGCGGCGTGCACGCCGCGACCCCAAACGAAAGCAAACTCTGCGTTTGGTGACGTTTGCCGGTGTTAGACGAGGCTTTTCACCGTCCGCCGACACCGTCGAGCTTTTATTCTTTTTGATTTTCCTTCCAGAAATGTACATGAATGCAGCTGCACAATCGAAGGAGATCCGATGACATCATTTCACTTTTTATTTAAAAAAAAAAGCGGTCTTTAGTGGATTCATACACACACAATACACTTATAAATGATTACAGTTACAGGAAATAGAAATGGAAAAAGTCTTACTGTAGCACGTCATAGAAAACATGTTGTGACATCTTGATGTGAGAGGGTGAAAACACATTTGTCATATTTTTGCTTCGCTTCAGACCAACACGTGAGAGAAAGACTTTCGAGTCTAAAAATTCCAAAGTGTCACTAAAACTTCAATCGCCAAGTACAATCGTTGAATCGACAAAACCCTGATTATTTTTCTAGCAAATTACAAATGAAGAAGGGTTGAGTTATTAAACACCGCATCGTTTAACGTCCTCAGGCTATTCGGCACCCTTGAAAGATTGCTTCCAAGACATCGACCCAAGTTGGGACTGGCCACTCTTGTATCGGTTGGTGAAAAGAAGAGATTTGCGTTGATGCCCATATTTGGGCATGAGGCTTCTTCCCTGACACTTTGCTACCAGGGCAGTTCTCCTCCCTCACATCGGCTCTCGTTCGAGTGTGCAGGTGTGCCTCATCAAGTGTCCCGTGTGCGCATCAGCATGTACGAACACGAATGAAAACTGTGAGGGTGGTTTTGCTTTGTCGTGTCCGCAATCTCTCCACTTGACACTTTTTACTTGTCAACTGCGCCCTTTTCTCGCTCACTCTCTGGCTTGCTGTCCACATTCGCACGCTGCGTCCTCCGAAGGCCGCAGTTTCGGGCGGGTGACGTCACTTCCGGCACAGCTCGACCGCGCGTGGCTTCCAAATTCAAGATAAAATTCGTCCTTCGACGTTTCCTCGTACAGGTTCGGCGGCTAAAAACGCTGCGGAAGTGACGTCACGCGGTCGAGAGTTTAAAACAAAAACCCCGCAGGCTTCGGAGGGCGCAGCCTGTGAATTTGGACACGAAGCCTCCCCTTTTTGGCCCCGCCGCAAGCTGCTTGTGGTTCCGCGGCCGCGCACTCGACACTTCCTGCGGAAAGCCATGACTTTCAACTGCCCTTTAAAAATACAAACCAAGACGCTTTTTCACTTCTTTTGCACATCGGAGTGAGAGAGACAATCGCTGTTGCAGTAAAAGCCCCGAAGCCTGAAACCTTTCTCACACGCACACGCACACACATTCAAGTCACACGTCACCTAACAGTATAATAACAACTATAATAAATAAACTGTTAATTGCATTTCTGTTTTTTGTCAGGCTGTGTTATTCAAGTTAATAGCATCTCCCTTTTTTATAATAATAAAAAAACTGCATTTCATTTAGCGTCAACGAGAATACTGCAGAGTTTCATGCCAATGTAAAGTCAAGCGCGGCACGTTGACATGTTGAAATAATATGACGTGTGAATTTTCCACGATATTTATTTTACAGTCACTCCCAGCGTGATTCCACTTGACACCGGATTAAGTAGGCTAAACATACAAACCATCTCCCTTGACAAACCTGGATTCGCCAATATGTTTATGGAGGCGTTTGTTGACTTATCGAGCAAGACACACAGACCCCGCCCCCCCACCCCCCAAAAAAAGAATCAACAACATACTTTTAAAAGCTGATTGTATTTTTCGAATACAAAGTATTCCCACCTATGGACTTGTGTCAAACGGAAATTCCTTCACCCATAATTTAAAAAAACTGCATTAAAATTTCGACTACGATATTACATTAACGATCGTGTATGGCTTCCGGGTTCAGAACCCGGAAGCCATACGGAAGCCGGCAGTAGCGCAAACTCCAAGAAATTGCGCTCGATAATACGGAATAACTCTGTCCGCGCCGCTATTTACTCTCACTGGATCCAAAAACAGTGACATGTAAGTGACTCTATTGGCACGAGGTTTACTGGAATCGCGAACGATTTTCTGCTTCATGCATTTACATTTACCTTCCTGAAGATCGTGGCATCCAAACAATCTAAATTGTTCTGACCGCGGAAGAGAGCGTGCAATGCAACCGATTAGCTCCTCAACGCCAATTGCTTGTGGCTGGACGGTCAGTCGAGTAAACGAACGTTTCCTGCAATGCTTTACCTGTTATCGTGCTAAAAACCTTCCGCTAACTATAACTCTAATTAGAGAGAACCTATGGGCATCGAGAACTTCGAAACGTCTCGTGGCTGGCTTCAAAAGTTTGTTGCACGACATCAATTGAGCAATGCTGTGTTGTGTGGTGATCGAGGGGAGGTCAAGTACGACACAACAAATGGGTGGAAAGAAAAGCCACCGGGTCTGTAACTCGTCTCATTTTGGAGCAAATAGTCCTCATTTTGTGACGCGTCTTGTCATACTGTATTTGATTCATATACCTGGAGTGTATACTGCGGTTTTTGGTGTTCTTAACAGTTTTTGGACCATATATTTTTGCATTTTATTGCTTGTGTTGTTACACGTGTATTTTGTTGACATACCTGCATGTTCATAAAGGATATGTACCATAGGTTTTTTTCCCATATAGGGAAATTGTGTTGCTGTATAAGGAAAGATTGGACAACGCAAATATGATTCCTGCATTTGAAAATATCAAACATCCACCTTTAAAAATGTTGAGTGCATTTAGAAACGGAAACAAAATATATAAACTAATGAAAATACTAAGGAAGTAAACCGTTTATTTTCTCTCAATGAGAAAGTGTACTTAATCGTGTGGCCTTTATGGAGCGATACTAAAAACTATTTTAAAATGCGGACGTTAAATAAAAGTCCAAAATGTCTTGGGTTTATTAAAAAAAAAAGAAATAGCAGCGTTGACTCGGTCCCACGTTCAAGTTTGTATAGTTTGGAGTGAGGCTACAGAACATGGAGTGGAGTTAATCACGGAAGCTGCAAAAGACAAATAAATGCAATGCGTGGACTCGTGTCAAGTTTGTAGCGCATCAGTCAGCCAAAACCTGGGCCGCCGGAGCCTCGGAGGGGGGGCAGCTCATTCGCGTCGGCATTGTTGTCTGTGACGGCGGGCCGACTCGGGGTCAGCGGCTGTTTCTCCAGGGCGTCCCGCACCTCCCGCCGCACGCTCTCGGACCACGCCGGCAGCTCGGCGCGCAGCTTGCGGGCCGCCTCCATCAGCACCTCCTGGCGGGCGTCCAGGTCCGACAGGAGGTCCAGGTTGCGCCGGAGCTGGGCCAGCGCGGGGCCGGTGGCCGCGGGGGGGTCCGAGTCCGCGGCGAGGAGGCGGCTCCGGTCGAACTGCGGCGAGGCCCGGCCCGACATGTAGGACTGGAACTCCTCCGGGGTGAGGTTGAGGGATTGGGCGTCCAGTTTCTCGATGAAGGCCGCCGCGCAGCACTGGACGGGGAAAAAAAAAAAAACACGCAGACGCGCGTTGACACTTTGGAACGCTTTTTGGGAGAATCTCACCTTCGGCCGCCATCTTTGGCGAATAAGTGCATAAGTGAAAGTGCGGAAAGAAAGGCCGACCAGGTTGGTGAAGTAGTAGCCGTCCTCGCCGGTCATCAGCCTGCTGGGGTTGCAGAAGCGCGTGATGTACTGGATGTTGGACTGCAGTCTGGGCGGGTTGGCCTTGAGCACGACGTAGATGAGCGCCGGCAGGAAGTCGTCGGCCGACGCCGGCTCGCGCCTGGTGCCGCCGATGGCGGCAAAGATGTGCTTGCTGCAGCGCGTCACGCACGCCAGCTTGTCGCGGGGCACCTTCTTGGAATCCATCTCGATGATGTCTGGAGTGGGGGCCAGAGAGGGAGGGAGGGGGTGTGTAGACTTTAGCAAGGGGGAAGGTGTTTTTTTTTTGGTGGTAGATATTGAAAATTGAGCTCGCAACCCGCGCGTGGCGTCTATTCCGGCGCCTTTTGAGTAAAACGGGGGGGGGGGGCAACGTATTGCAAAAAAAGGGGCCGAAATGCGGCGCAGGTACCCGTGATGGCTTTGACCACGCTCTCGGAGGCTTCGGGGATCTCCTCGTCCACGGGCACACAAAGCATGTGGATGTCGACCCAGTGGAGGGCTCTGCAACGCCAAGCGGCAACCAGCGTCCAGTTGAGCCCAGCAAAACGTCGGCGAGCGCGGAAGACGGGGGGGCGACGCGGCACCTGATCCGGTTCTGCATGGCCAAGTCCTTCTTCTCGTCGTCGGTGGTTTCCGGGCAGAAGACGTTTTTGTACAGACGCGTCATGATGTACTTTTCCACCTGGTCCATCACCTGCTCCACCGACTCGGACGAACCTGGGCAACGGCGCAATCCCGCCATCGGTCACGTATTTGATTTTTTTTTTTTTAACGGATGACAAGTCGTCAGGGCTCTCCCCACCTTTGAAGTGACTCGTCAAGCGGTCGGCCAGGCCCTGGTAGAAGTCCTGAACGCACTCCGACACCTCTTCTGCGTTCAGGTCCTGAAAGCAAACCGCTCGGCGCCGTGAGCGTGACGGCCTCCCCGAGGAAGGACACTTTTCCCGAGCGGATCACCTTCTTGCTGGACACGCTGAGCAGGAAGCCGCGGCACTGCTTGTGGATCTCTCGGCCGGGCCGCTGCATGCTCTTCAGGAAGTCCACAAAGTCCTTGGACGCCTGGTCCGAGTCGAAGCTGGCATGGCGGCTCGTGGACGGGCTGCTCGTCTTCACCTCCGGCGGGTCTTGACGATGAGGTGAAAATGTCACACACACACACACACAAAAAACGTTGCGTTATTAAGTCAATTCGGTCATTCTAGCATTGCGTCCTGGATTTGAATGTTCTCCTTTCATGCTGTACCAGCCATTGCACCTTTCTTGGAAGAGGCGCGCGACGACGGGCTGAAGAACTTCTTGACGGTCGTCACTTTGCGCGTCTTCTCGTTGGTTTTCTTCTCCTCAAACTTGGAAAAGGGTCCGAGCGAGGACTGGGACTGGGACGGAGGCGGCGCGGACTGGGCCTGGGCCGGAGCGCCGTGGCCGCCGGCGAAGGCGGCCGCTTCCTCCTCTCGCTGCAACCTAGCAAAATGACACAGCGTGACTTTCGGTGCTTCGGACCCCACAATGAACAGCTCACCTTGAAGTAACAAAAGGTGAAGTTAAAAAAAAATAGAGAGAGTGAGAGAGACCACCAGGTAGCAGGATTTAACTGGACCACACACACACACACACACACACACACACGCATTACTTTTCAGCCAAGGCCCAGTCATCCTGGATCTGCTTCTGGCGCACCCGTTGGTACTCCTCCCTCCAGCACTTGGAGCACAGGCCTTGCCAGGCGGCGTTGCCATAGTAACCGCATCCCTTCTTGCACAGCAGCTCCGATTGGTCCACGTGGATGCCACGGCGCTCCGTCTTCTGACTCATGCTGCGAAAAAGAAAATGATGATTATCGGGGGGGGGTTTGGGGTTGTTGTTGTTTTTTTTGTGGTAACTTGAAATTCCCTACCCTGACCTGATTTGAATGCACAACTTGATCTGGAGTCCAACACGCTACCGTAGCGCCAGAGTCCTGGTAGCTGTACCTTATTAAGTACCGTAACTTCTTTTATTTGTCCAAGCACAATCCAGAAAAAGCTCACAGCCATCCAACAAATTGCAAAAAAAAATCCTGCATTAATGCCACAAGATGATGGCAAAAGACTACTTTTGTCTAAAAATAATAATACTAATAATATCTAGAACTTTTGTTTCACATTTTTCTCCAACAGATGCTGTCTTTTTATGCTGCCGTTAAGTGACAGGACGCCTCGTTTTGGGCATTTAAGCGTTGCTCTAAAACGCCGTGATGTACTGGGCAGCATTCTTGCCGCAAATGCATTTTTAACGTTGCCGTTTTCGTATCTACAAGCATTATTATGTCGCAATTACACATTTGGTGGCATGTCGCTAACGTTAGCCCCATGCAGCAAGCAGCTAAACCGTGTAGGACCACCATTAGAACTGCATCCCGTGTCGTTTAAACGCCAGTTTCTTACTGCAAACCGTCCACGTGAAGCGCTCACCTGTTTTTTGTTTTTGTTTTTAACGCACAAATGTAGAAGATCTTCTTTCAGCTACGATAGCGGGCAACTATGCGACGAGTAGCTCTTTTCGAGATTCTTGTGGTATGGTCGCAAGTTTAAAGAACGATCCCCAAAATAAAACCGCAGGCTCTTTTTAATGAGAAATATAGCAGTTGGCGCGCCATTGTACTTATTTTATTGGGTCCATCGGCTTTCAGACGTGGGAGGGATTTGGCCGTGACGTCACGGGTCGCCGGAAAGCGTTGGGACCACGGGGTCACGTGACTGTCGACACTGTCTTGTCGGGTGTCTTTTCGTTTGGATTTTCTTTCCTCTTCTGCGGTTTGACGAAAGAAATATGAATAATTCTACAGTACAACGAGGATAAAGTCGTAACGTCAAGAAAACGACGCGTTTAAAAAAAAAGAAATGTCGTGTACGTTCCAATGTATTTTTATCTGTAATGTCGACGTTTATCGCAAATTATACCACGAATCTACACTTATAAAATTGCATTATGAGAAATGTTCTTGTGAAAACGTTTTTCGTAAAAAATTAACTTTATTCCCATTTTCCTTTTAAAAAAAACCCAAAATGGCAGTAAGTACACGCATGCGCAGTATAGAATACGAAAAAGGAAGCACTTTTTTATTTCGTTTGTGTGTTTTTAACCCAAAGATCTAGCGACAAGAAACTACCAGTATGAAGTGGCAATGTTAAAAAAAAATTACTACATTTTTCCAAGGAAAGTAACGTTTTCCACAGTTCGCGTTCTCCTTTCGAAAAACATGGCAAGTCTGTGCATTATCTTATAAAACATAGCAAATCGTTACTGGTTGTGTGTTTTTTTTTCTGACCTTTTTTACGTTTACAATATCATAACTACGCTATCGCTGCAATTCTTTTTGTAGCAATCTGGCTGTTTGCATTGGTTTCAAAAGTGTTTTTGTCTCCAGAGGTGGTCAAAGGACTCACTCTCACCCCTGAGAAATGCACCTTCCAATTTTGGCCACTTTAGTGTGCCTTGTGGCTAGCTGCGAGTGTGTGCCCATCGCAGAGAAAAGGCAAAAGAATGAAGGGCGGGGGGGGAACAGTATTTGGGCATTTCCCACCAGCGTTTGCCACTGGACTTGTGTGACGCTCCAACGGCCGACCGGTTGAGCTGACGTCACTGACTGTAAGTAAACACACACAAGGTCAGTAATACTGGTGGACTAAAACAAGCGTGTTGTTACACACAGGCAGTCAGCCATGATCCTGCTGGAACCCGGTCTGTGTCTTCCCTCACAGGCGACCGTCCAGGAACTCTTTGTGGCGGCCCGCGACGCCAACATGGTCCCGAACATCTCCCTGGACCCGGTCCTCAACTCCTTCCTGTCTCTGGACTCGTCGGCCGCGCTGCAGCACCAGTACTCCTCGCTGCAGAAGAGCCTGAGCGAGGAACAGCAGGCGGCGTTGGGCCTCCGTCTTAGCCGAGAGCTGGGAGGCGCCAGGGTCACGCACGGCGGCGTCGGTGTGGTCGCACTGGCTTTGTCCTTGCTGTTGGACCACCTTGCCCAACAGGTGGCTTTTTGTTGTATTATGACAAAGGTTTTTTTTGTGAGATGACAACACGTTTCATAACTTTAAGGTCATTGTTTTGTAAGATTGTGACTTTACTTTTCGGATTTAATGCTCATTGACACATTTTGTTTATTTGTCTCTCTCGGGCAGGTACGATTTGTGACATCCGCCGAGAAACAAATGATCTCACAGGCATGCGAAAAATAACGATTCTAAATGTTGTTGAGCCTTACAAAGCTGTCTTTGTATCCCTTCATTAGGTGAGGGGCAACAGTTCAGCACAGACTGGCCAATGGCCTCTGACAAAAGCGCCCAAAAAGATTTTTGGCCTCGCCGTCTCTTCACGAATCGGCGGCATTGCGCACAACTACCTGCGCTCCATCCCGGGCCTGGCCAACGACCAGGAGGCGATGGCCGAGACCACGGAGATCTACGATACCTGGCTGAAATTGGAAATGCTGGACCATTACCTGAGGATGACCAAGAAGAAGAGGATGAGTTCGGTGTCCATGCAGCAGTGGTTGACTGGAGCCGCACTTCATCTCCATATGAGGATACACCAGGTCAGGCAGCATTTTGGGGGGAAATGTATTTCCTGCCTTGTTTTTTTGCACTTTGGCCAACATGACTTGGTGGTGGGGGGGGGGGTCTCATATCGATTGCAGTTTTGCTTTTTATTTGAGCAGGTTCGTCTTCATTCTGTGCCAATTGGGTCGGTGGAGTCTCTTCGGTTGTCCTACAAGACGGCGTTTAACCGCCTGGTGCAAGGTTACACCATCTACCTCCACAGAAGCATTTGGGAGCGTGCGGCCTCTGCGGCGCAGCGTCGCAGTAACGGTACCCGCTCCGGTGGGTGGCCCTTTAACGTCGGCCAGGCGGAGACGTTCAACGAGACTTGTAAAACGGACGAAGCGGCTTTCAAAGAGGGCCTGCTGGTCATCGAGCCGGGCAGAAACGTCAGTCACGACGTGCTGCATCCCCCCTGCGAATCTCCGGCCATCCGGCGAGCTTTGGTGACGCGCATCATAAACGCACAAGACCTGGAGCACAGCAGAAGCTTTTTCTTGCACTCCAAAAAAGTCTTACAGCAACTGTTCGCGCAGGAGGATGCTTTTGAGCTCAGTCCAGTCTAGATGGGTATGGAACTTTCTTTTTTTTTTTTTTTTTTAATGTACTGTTTGGAAGATTGGCCACAGAGCCCAATCGCAATACATTTTTGGGTGTCCATCGTACAGTTAATTCAACTTATATAGTGCCCTTTTTTGTAGGCTTATACAATAATTGGCAACAAAGCAATAGTCCTTTAATAACAACAACACATAACTGAGTGTTCCAAAAAGGGTCATCACAATTATATAAAGTAATAATCGAATATTGTACAAACAAGTGTCATATGCAACAACTTGTGGTATGCGGGCTCCCTTTAGTGTTTTGCAAAAGAATCACCGCCCAGTTACATTTTTTGTGTACGATACATGTTAAGTCAATCCTTTATTACACAAAAATATATATTTAAGCCTATTGTAAATGTTCATCAAACCCGCATGATGTTACATGTGGTTTACAATAGTAAGAAATGTAAATTTTAGGAATAAAACTTGTTTTAGATGAACATTTGGGGCTGCTGCTCTACTGTATTTTTGTTCTGTTTACTGTCATCTTTTTGCTGGGACTGACTGTTTTATTGTCGCATATGAATTTGAAATTTTCCCCTGTCCAACGTTCTTATTAATATTGAGAAAATGGAATTTTGTCAGCGTTTATCTGTGATGTAGTGTAGCATATTTAGGCTCCTATGTGATCGCTTGGTGTGTTGTCTTGAGGACGTCAACGTGCAAAGGAGAAAATGAAGACAAAATACATCTCAAATAAGTCTTATACTAAAGGCCGCTTTTGTCAAGAATATAAAATGACATAACATTTTACTCGGTTCGGGAAAAAAAAGGAACCGCTCTGCTCTTCATTTTTCTGATCGATGCCCAATCTGGTTCACTTTGAAATTGAACCCAAGCTAGCTAGCTAGCGCGCGCCGTGTGTGACTTGTGGGCGTTCCTCGGCACAAGTCGTAAATTTGTCTGGCGGAGGAGGGCGAAGGTGTTTTTTTTTATTTGAGAAAACTTTTTAAACGTCTTCTGTTTATTTCCCCGGTGTATGTTTCGTTCTCCCAGCAGCAGACCGGCAGCCCCTGCTTTGGTTGTTTTGGGGTCTGGGCAGGTCGTCGTCGACGAACGAAGTGGTAAGAAAGACGCGAGAGCAATTGAGTCGGACTGTGCGAACTTGATTTTCTTGCCCGGCTTTTGTGCGACAACGTACCAGACCAAAAAAACCCCAAAACACCCATTTCGGGTGCTTTTCTTGTGTTTTCGAGCGAGGCATTAGCCGTCCACAACATGTACAGGGCTGCGGGGTTAGCTCAGTTTGCGTGTTAAATGCCAAAGCTAACGCCTCCTAGCTAGCTAAACCGCCACATTTCCTAGTTTTGCTGACAATACAGGCGAACACGTCATCATTTGCTTATTTGCGTCTTGTATCGACGCGCTTTTCAAATCCGAGATGGGCGTGAGATCGATACTCTTTCAGTTTGGTTTCATCGGAAGTCGAGAGACGGTTGGCCCTTTTATAATGCTGTACACGCCGTAATCTCGAGTCAACATTAGCCTCATTAGTTCCATTCAACTCTTTCATCACGTATGTTACAAGAAGTGCATGAACGGAGTAAATAATTCGCCTGTCGTACCGGCCCCCAAAAAAATCTGCATTTCGTAAAGGTGAGACGTAAGTACACTGTCATTTTCAGCAAAAGGGGAATATTGGGAATAGAAACTGAAACTCAAAACCTTAGTTGATATGCCTTTAAAACGCGGTTAATTGAACAACTTTTCGGATTTGCTAAATGTATTATTATTTGAAATCTTAACACGGTAGACACTTTCTTTTTAAATCCTAACAAAAAATAATTAGGCTTCCTTCCACAGTCATCAGCAGGTTTGAAGCAGTCTCACGAAAACTTCTACAAGTAAAATGGCTTCCTATGGTTTTCTAGTGTGGCTAACATTTTCAAAATAACTGAAAATGTTACATTTCAATTGAACACAGCTTAAAAATGATCTTTTATCCGCCATAACATTTAAAACAAACAAGAAAGCTCCTGCCGATATTCGTCAAAATTGGCAAATATTAGCGCCAGTCATCGGCCAGGCCCGTAATTTCTCCATCGCTGGGTTTGATAACACAGATGACACACAGGCATTAGAGAATGGACAGTTTTACTCATAGTCTCAAAACGTACCACCTGGCTGCATTTTTTTAATGCAAGCATAGTTTCTGTAATTCACATTTGTTGTATTACCAGTAAATACTGAAAGGCATGACATTTATCATTCATGCTCAAGCTGCTCACTTTACACGTTGGAAACTTTGACTTTTGTTCAGTTGCACTGTACATGAGTTTTTTCCGAAATGGCTTAAACCCGACCACGATGTTGTTACAGGTATGGCGGCCATTTCCGACTCGGATTCCGAGTACACGGACTGCGTTGGTGACTGGGTCAAAAACGGCACGTTTTTGGATTTTGAAATGGTGCGTTGACGAGCATCGGGCGAATGTGTTTATTGGTTTGTCCAGACTCATCCCTCTTTATTGCTATCTTCAATTCTTTTCAGTTGCCAAAATGGCATCCCGGTCAACTTCCCATCTCCATCAATAAAGGTAAATCTGAAAAAGAGTAAACGTATCGCAGCTGTGGATTTTGTCTTGTGCGTGCAGCGTGACATACTCGACAGTTGGTCGCGAGGCGGCTGGGACGATATGTATTCTGTGTGTGTGTGTCTTCTTAGACTTTGACTCCTGGCTCAAAATCCCAGTAAATGTGAAAAAAGAGGCGGAGCTTCAGATGAGACTTTCCCTCTTTTGGATGCCCATCCTGCTGAATGTTGAGGCCATGGGCGTCACCTTCCACTGGGCTATGCACATCGGCTTACTCAACGCACAGTAAGTCAGTAAGATGACGAGCTTTCTTCATGGCCAGCTCTTGACGCAAGTGTCGGTCTTTGTGAGAATAAAACGTCCACATTGAACACGATTTTGCTTTTAAACAAGACATAAAACATTTGGTGCATTAAAGAAAGGTGAAACAAGTTAAGTCGAAATACGTACATAATATTCTTCTTCTAATTCAATTCTTTTCTAGCAAGTCACAATGTCCCGTCACTGTTGAGCTGTTCTTCGAACACACTCGCAGGGTGACTCGCGTTGACCTTGGGGCTAACTTGTACACGCTGGCACCTGCACACATTTAAGATAAGATGAGAAAATCTTTATTTGTCTCACAGTGGAGAAATTCCCAATTTGCAGCAGCAAAATTATGAAATGGACAAAGTAGAAGACAAAAAGTATCGAAATAAATATAAAATATCAATATAAGCATATTAAAAAATGGGTGAGTGGGGTTTAGGAATCACAATTATTATTGAATTTTGTAAAATGGTACCATGCCAAGGTGCCCGTTTAACTGTGTGTGTGTGTGTCTGTGTGTCTGTGTGTGTGTTTCTCCCTGGTGAAGTAACCCTACCTTTGTGAGTCTGGAGACTCTACGCAAGATTGAAACCATACAGGCGATTCTGGGAGCTCTGGAGGCTGCAGCTGTAAGTTCAATCTTTTTGATGTCTCAGATGGCGCGGCCTGTTATTGACGTTTCAAAAAAAACAAAAATCGATATCAGTCGCTCCCTAGTTATGACTCTTCCTCTGAATGTCGCGTTGACCTTCTTGTGTTGCATTGGCCAGGCAACGTCCGATGTTTTCTCCTCGGCCCCTCGGAAAAGATAAGAATGGCGTCTCTCTCTCTCTCTCAAGCGGGTAGTCATCTTCTCCTTTCTTGTTTTTCAGTATTTCCAGGACCAATTGCCTCGTCTCACCTCAATCCATAACAGCTTTTACGAGGTAAGTTTGATCCAAGTTCTTTGTTGATCGTTCCACTTGCGAGGGCTTCCCTGTCGCCTTTCTGAGCGTCTCTGTGTGGACTCAGCAATCGCCGGAGGCTCTCGAAGACGCGCTGGAGTGGCTGGAGCAGTCGGGAGAGGCCGACATGCGCTCCCGTGTCGAGGCCCTGGCCCGCCAGCCCCTTCGCCACGCTGCTTTGGGCTTCATCTTCCACCAGTGTAAGCCGGCACACACGAAACGCCAGTCGGCCTGTCCGTCTTTGTGTCAAAATCTCTTTGTCTTTTCGACATGTAGCCAGGTCGCCGTATTTCCATTGTCCCGATTCAGCGAACGCGCTCTTTGTCTCTTTTCAGACATGTTTTACATTCATATGATGGGGATGAGCGTGTGTGGGACGATGATGGAGCTGCAAGTGAAGACCCACGAGGACGCTCAAGCGGTAAGACTTGATCGCAGAGAATTACGCTCGCGTGGGGTTTCCTTCACCTTTGGGGCCGGGGCAAGCGACATTTGCTCTGCGGAATCAGGATTGTTCTCGGCGGATCCGACATTTTTCTGCAGATTCCTGAGAGGAAGACTTCGTTTCATTTCAAAATACCGTATTTTCACGACCATAAGGCGCCATTAAAAGTCTTGGATTTTCTCCAAAATGGACAGGACGCCTTATAATGCGGAGCGTCTAGTGTATGAGCCCAGTTCCAAAGCCTGACTGAAAGCCAACACGCTGTTCATATCGAGAAAAGGCGGAAGTGGGCGTGAACAGGCATGCGGGAAAGCAGCCGGCCAATCAGTGAAGGGTGGGCGTGTAAGTGGCCGCGAGTGAGACCAGGCATGCGGGAAAGCAGCCGGCCAATCAGTGAAGGGTGGGCGTGTAAGTGGCCGCGAGTGAGGCCAGGCGTGCGGGAAAGCAGCCGGCCAATCAGTGAAGGGTGGGCGTGTAAGTGGCCGCGAGTGAGGCCAGGCGTGCGGGAAAGCAGCCGGCCAATCAGTGAAGGGTGGTCGTGTAAGTGGCCGTGAGTGAGGCCAGGCATGCGGGAAAGCAGCCCGCCAATCAGTGAAGGGTGGGCGTGTAAGTGGCCGTGAGTGAGGACGTGAGTGAGGCCAGGCATGCGGGAAAGCAGCCCGCCCGCCAATCAGTGAAGGGTGGGCGTGTAAGTGGCCTCGAGTGAGGCCAGGCGTGCGGGAAAGCAGCCGGCCAATCAGTGAAGGGTGGGCGTGTAAGTGGCCGTGAGTGAGGCCAGGCATGCAGGAAAGCAGCCCGCCAATCAGTGAAGGGTGGGCGTGTAAGTTTCCGATGCTTTACCATTGTGACCTGCTTTTCATCCAGGCAAGTGAGTACCACAAGAAAGTCGGGAACGACCTCTTTCAGGAGAAGAAATACCAAGGAGCGGCCTTTGAATATACTATAGCCGTCAGATTCAAGTATGTTTTCTCAGCCCCCCTCCCGCCCACACGAGGCTGCGACTCTAAATACTCTCCTCCGCCCCTCCCAGCCCTGAAAATCACATCGCCTTCAGCAATCGGGCACTTTGTCACACCCGCTGTCAGAAATACCTGTGAGTACACATCTCATCCTTGTCCTCGCAACATCGGGGTGAAAGTGCAGACATTTTATTCCGGCCCTTGGTGTTGATTTTCACACTGGCGCAAATCCCGCTCGGAGCGAGCGCAGTCGTTTCCGTATGTGATCTTTCCTCGAGTTAGTTGCCTCCTCGTTCGGTCGTCCCCAAGCCCGGTGCGGAAGTTACGTAAGCTGGGGAGCAACCCTTGTTTCACGTGTCTGTGAAATCTGTCGTGAACGAGTAGCGAGAACACGGCAGCAGGCCGCACGCAATGTAAGCCACGGGTGTCAAAGTCAAGGCCCCGGTGGCCACATCTGGCCCACCACATCATTTTATGTTGGCCCGCGCAAGCAAATCAAGCAGGTCAAGTTCCACCATGCTTGCTCAAGTCTGAACCAAAATGTCAATTTGCCATATGTAATCCACACTAAAACTCGTTCTTCTTGATTTCTGTTTGTAAAACGAGTTCTTCATCAATTTGTTGTGCGCCGTGTATGCAACGTGTGGAGGTGATGGAACAGTTATGTGGTTTCCCAAAATTCGCAACGGCCCCTCCAAGGCAAACCGTAACTACAGAAAATGAGTTTGACACCCCCGATCTAAGCGGCAAAAATCTAAACGTCACCAAACTGCCAAAGATGGCCACCAAAAATGTCTGCGGACACGTCGTCTTGTGTGTCGTTGACATCGATGTGAAATGTTGTATGAAGCACTTTGGTACAGCTGCCGCCGTTGTTGTTAATCAACATTTATCATCGCAGAAGTAAAAGCGTAAAATGTGACCCCCCCCCCCCTAACCTATCGTTATTTGATGACGATGTTTTTTTTTGTTTTTTTTTTTTAAATACAGAGACGCTGCTGTGGATGCGAAGCGGGCCACTCTGATAGAACCATCCTACACCAAGGTCCGTTTGTCCTCCCCCAGGAGTGAAATGTGCTTCATGCCATGGGGCTTTGACACGCTGCGCGCTTCGATCCCCAGGGCCACTATCGCTACTGTGAGGCTTTGTTCCTGTTGGGCCAAGTCCAGTGGGCCGCCAGCGCCAACAAAGAGGCGCGGTTTCTGTGCGCCGGCGACCGGGCGGGAATCCGAGACCTGGAGCAGCAAAATCTGAAGTTTGTGAGCAAAAAAACAAAAGGCGGCAAAGGCAAGAAAGGTGCGCTTGTCTGACAGAGTTGCTTATTTACAAGCGCGTCTTCCCAAACTCATCCTTTCGTTTTCCCCTTTCAGCGGGACCCTGCAAGAAAAAAAACAGAGCAGCCGAAACCATGAAAGAAACTCAAAATGCAATGTAAGAGCATGTTGACCTAAACTAGAGGTTATTTATTTGTTTATTTATTTATTTATTTATTTATTTATATGGTTATAAAACCGTGTGACAACGGCGAGGCACTTTAAAGGCGCGTTCCCACGTTGCAAATTTGCGGCCCAAGTTTTGTGGCATGCGACACATTGCAACGTGTGAGCCCCGAAGTTGGACCGACTTTTTTGTGGCACGCAACGTGTTGGATGCGCGTTGCGTGAAATAGGACTATGCTCGATTTTCTTGCAACGTGTTGCGCGAACCCGACCAATCAGAACGCGTTGCGCTATCACGTGACCAAAAAAAACATCGCGTCGTTATGTAAACGTGGAAGTGTAATGGCGTCGACGCAGAAATCCCCCCCAAAAATCGGGGGGTGTCACATTTTGATAGCTGCGGCCTCACTCGCTCCAACAAAAGTTCAAAATCGGTGCGATCCATTGGAAGGAAATTTCTGAAACTATCGGGGTCCTCGGCCACCAACTCCTGCATCGGGCGTCGTAAGCGCAGAGTTCTCGCCTTTCTCGATCCACGGTCGTACCCAAAACCACCGTTTGGGTTTCGGAAAAATATTCTCGGCAGATTTGAAATTGTTTGCAACTGTTGCAACGTGGGAACACATCCGGTTTGCAACATCATATTTGCGATTTGTGTTACGCAACACGTTGCGTAACACAAATTGCAAGGTGGGAACGCGCCTTAACTCACCCTTTCCCTCCCCCCTCCCAGTAAACCAGAGGACGCGAACAATTCGGCTGTGGTCGAGACGCAGCGGCTGTCAAGAGAAAGTGGCGGCGATGGCAGGAGTCATCATAATAATAATCATCATCACATTAATGGTGATGATATGGGCAACGGGGCGTGCAAGGTATGCAAACCGCGACTGACGCAGCAGCCATTCAGTGCGCAAGGTTCTTTGTGACGGGAATCTTACCGTGGATTTTCTTTCTCTTGTTGTAGGCGGGCAAGCACAACCGACCAGGTGCGTCTCAGTTTGGAGTTCAGATTTGTTTTGTTTGTCTGTTTCTACGGTTGGGACGCTCAAAACATGTTTGGAAACATCATCCCTCGTTATTTTTGACGTGTCGTGACATTTGTTGACTGATTTACCGCCGTACGATAATGAGCCATCCAACCGCACGACTTGATGCGCAGCCGTCGCAGCTCCTGCGGCTTTTTTTTTTTTTTTTTTACAAAACCGGGGTGGGGCGCTCAATATTGCGACCGCATCGCAGCGTCGGGCCGCGCTGACGAGCCGAGCGCGGCTTGTAGCGTCTTCTTGACCAGGTTTCATTCAAGTTTGGTTGCGCGGCTCATTCCGTCATTCCTTTTTCAATCCGTCCGAGCTGAGATCCGTCTTAAAAAACGCGCACGCCTCCGATTGACTCACGTCGTCTCCGCAGAAGTCGAGGACGGGACGGCCGGCGCCAAAGAGTCGCCCAAAACCTCAAAGAAGAAATCCGCGGCCGGTAAAGACGTAAGGAAAGTTTGGTTGTCCTCCGGCGCGGCTTGGAGTCAAAAGTTCGGACGCAGTGTGTGCGTGTGTGCGTGTTTTTTGTTTTTTCGGTTTAGAACCGGGACAGCTCCCCCGACCGAAGCCAATCCCCCCGAGGTTCTTTGAGCGACGTGTTGAAGACGGCCCACGCTTCCTTGATCAAACAGTGCTATTACAACGCCGACACCTTCTTCAGACGGGCGGCAAGCCTGCTCGACTCCTTTACGTCGGACCAAAAGAAGGCACTCGTGCGCCGCCGCTGACGTTTCATTCTAGAATTCGTTTGAGTCATTTGTTTTGTTTTGTTTTTTTTTTTAATCACCAGCTCATTGGCTTCTCTGCGCTGGATATGCAGCTGGTGCTTTACGGCCGCGTGTCCGCCCTGACGGAAATTGGCAAGCCTCAGGTGACGCGCAACGCAGAGTCATCCGTAGCGGCGGTCCCTCACCTATTCATAGCTGAGGCCGAATCGCCCCTGGGCCCCACCTGGACAATATCAGAGATGCGTTCTCATCAATTTTTGTCTGACCTCGTGATCGAGACTCGTACATGCAGCATAGAACGCGACATTCGACCCCAAAATAGAATCCTGGACACACCCCTGTCAAATAAAGCGGAATGAGGGCGAAAGATGAGGTCACAGGAAACAAAAAAATGGTTATTATTTATTGACGGCACAAGTATGTGTCAAACGTGATTATCGATTATCGATCTGTAGTTCTTTTGCCAATGAACATCTTCTTTTTATGCTTCCGCATGCGTTTTATTTTTTTTTGGGGGTCTTTGCGCAAAACAGGAGTTTGCAGAAGCGCGAAAACTCCTGGAGGAGATCAAATCCTACAAGGAGAGGGGTTTTTGCTGTCTGGTTTCCTACGCCCGTGGCAGAATTGACCTCAAAGAGAAAAAGTAAAGTCGCCGTTGGCGGGAACGGGTTGACGTCGGTCTCGGCGTCGGGAGCGTCTCAGCTCGAGTCGATTGCTCCCGTTAGGTTTGCGGCGGCGCTGGTGCACTTTGAAGACTCCCTGCAGATGGTGAGGAATGGGATCACGCCGGGGAAGCTCACCTGGCCGCAGACCGCAGACATTGTCCGAGAGACCGATCTGGACCTCTTTCAAGTAAGACCACACACCCAAGACATTTTGGAGGGATTGCGCCACTTCACGTCGTGTTTTTTTTTTTTTAGGAAATTTTGGAGGATTCCATCTATGCGTGCAAATTCCCCCCTCCACCCGATGGCACCTGTCGATATGAGAACTGCCTCGCCCCATCCAAACATATCTACATCACCGACCCGGACTTTAAAGTAAGTCGACGTCAATACGAAGTCGTCGTTTTGGGGCGTGAATAAATTGCGCCCCCCTCATCCCCCCCCGCAGGGCTTTGTGGCGTTCAAGTGCAGCCAGAAGTGCCTGATTGAATACCACAGCGCCTGCTGGAAAGCGTCGAAGCCGCCGTCCTTTGACAAGTGCGAAAAGGTAACGTCCCCCGTTCACGAGGCGGCGCTCTTCCTTTTGCCTCCGGAGGACATTTTCCCCCCCCGAAGGTATCTTACTTTTCTGTTTTGTAGCCGTGTCCGACTCCCGACTGCTCGGGTATCATCGATTCCATTCAAGTTATTGACGCAACGGGCCTGGTAAAAAACGTGCAGGCCGCCAACGCACGGGCGGAGAGTCCGAGGAAGGTCAAGGTCAACCAGAAGCCTCCTGCGCGGTGAGGACTCGGCCGTCGTCAAGTCACCCGTGATGTCGAATGGAAAAAAGAAGCGCGAAAAGCTTGCGTTTGCATTCCAGCGTGAAGAAATTGAAGGAGAAGAACCACGGCAAAAAAGAGGAGAATACGAAGACTAAGCAGACCTCGGAAAACAAGGCCGGCGGCGTCGGCGATGACCTCCCGCTGCCCAAAACCGTCACCGCGGCGCAGACTCAACAGAAGGGTACGATCACGCGCTCGCATCACGACCTTGCTTTTTTTTTTGTTGTTGTTTTCGTGGCTGCATCGCCATACAATCGACACTTGTCAACGCCAGCCCAAGGAAATGAAAATGCCGAGAGACCGCTTAAGGATGGACTGTGATCTTAAATGCTATTTTAAAAAAATAAATAACTAAAGCCGATCCAAACGCACGATGTTGTTCTAACCGCAAATCACATCTCATAAAAGCAGTTGATGACTTGGAAAAACGTTTGATACAATCCAGTGGCATGTTCTAAAACGAGAACAGAAATGGTGGTGGTTTTTGTGCGGGTGTCGATGCGGCGCGACGCGGCGGCGGACTTAACGCTGCGGTGGTCCCGTTTGCTCCCCGTTTCCAGCCTGGTTGCTGTACCAAGATCGGGTCCTGGTGCAGGTCAGTCAGATGATGCAGCTGCTGCGCCAGGAAAAGGGCCTCGCCGCGTCGGACGTGAGCCGCTGCCTGAAGCCCTGGCTGGAGCTGGACTCGGCGCGGGGCAACCGGCTGGCCGCCGAGATGCTGGACTGGGAGCGGGAGCGCCCGCAGACGCTGGATCAGGCCGCCGAGCTGCTCCTCCAGAGGAAGAATCGCGTCTGGGCGCGCGCCTTCGTCCAGCTGCTTTCAAAGACTTTGAATATTAACGCCGACCTCAGCCGCTGGGCGGGACGGCTGGACGATGCAGGTCAGAACGCTTTTCGTCGCCGGCTGATCCCGAAATGCTCTTTGATCACGGAAGCAAGAGTATTACATTTAAAAACAAAGAAAATTGGGATTCAAAGGCTGTTTTTGACAAATGCCTTTTCTCTTTCGTGTTCTTAAACTCGACTTCCTGTCTTCAAGATCTCAAGGCGGCCAAGTCGTTCGTTGAACGCAACGCAGACCACCTGGCTGAACTGGACCTCAGCCCGCTGTTGACCTTTGCCCCTTTGAAAGAGATTATGTCTGACCACGACCCCCCCGGCGCCGACTTGACTTCAAGCGACTTGACTAAATACGTCAAACGGGCTCCGCCGCACGAAATGAGACTTTTTATCTGGACTCTCGAGGAGCATAAAGACGTTAGCGTCGCGTTAAATAATTTACTTGATGAATATTTTGTTAGTATGATTGGTACGTATTTCCACCTCATATTTCTTTTTGCCCAATCATCATCATCATCACGTGACTTTCAACTATCTGAATCTGAGCCGTGTTGTTTTTCTTTTTCTCTCCCCTCAGACGGACACTGTTCTGTTCTAAAGAAGTCCGGTAATCAAAATGTAAGCGACACGGGAGGAGCCGTTCCTTTTTCGTCACCTGCCGATGACAAAAACAAGTTTTGCCGTGTCAAGTCGCACGTTTTGCCTCTTTCAGAGTTTTCCCGCGAGCAGTAAGAGTCGAGGACGAAGAAAAAAAAAAGAGCCGCAGGTGAGTTGTTTAGTCTTGTGCGTGGTTGGGAAGATTTTTCAAAACTCCTCGGCATCTGGATCGTGATTGGCTGTCACATCAAGCAAGGCGTCATTTGTCACTCCGAACTGATCTTCTTTAGGTTCTTCCATTTTTTTGCGGGCGGGAAAATGATGCGGCGGATGAGTGGGACCAAGAAGAACCGATGTAAGCGCGAGGCCGTCTGGCCGGGGGCGGCAGAATCGCTTCCCTAACGAAGCCCGTCGTTTTCGTCCGCAGATATTTCTTGGACCCCGACGAGCCCTTTAGCATTCCCCACCACCTTCGAGTGCCGATCGCCCAGTTTGAGGAACAGTATTACGGCACGGGACGCACGAGGGAGTCTCAACGGATTTTGGACGACAACCCGGATCTGACTGTGGAAAATTTGTATGAGTGAGTACAAGCCTCCGACGGTCAAGCGAGGTGGGAATGGTAGACCGACGCAAAGTGATATTCCGCCCCGCCCCTTTTTTCAAAATTCATCATGAAATTTCTTTGGCGAGTCATGGCAAGCGAGTGGGTCCGGAAGATATCAAGAGTTGTGCGACAAATAGCGAAAATCCGTGACTAATTGAGGCCGATCACAATTTTCTGGCCGATCACCGATCCTTAAAAAGCCAGACCTGCAGGGCCCCGACTTTTGCGGACCCCGATTCTACATACCGTATTTTCACGACCATTCGGCGCACCGTGTTGTAGGGCGCAGTCTCAGTAACGGCTGCTATTTCTGTATTTTACACGTACACAAAACGCACTGTATTATTGGGAGCAGCCAGGCGTGGTAAAACATACGGCAGTTTAAACATACGCCAGTTTAAACATATGGCATGCATGCACGCACGCTAAAAACACGTTAGCTTGAAGCATAGCGTAGCATGCTAAGACATGCTAAAAACACGTTTTTAAAAAGGCAACGGAAGCAAAACTGAGATCGGTTGTACTTTATTTCGCCATCTTACAACGTACTCACGTTTTTCGATCAATCATCACCCAGAAATCCATCAAAGTCTTCATCTTCTGTATCCGAATTGAACAATTGTGCAAGTACCGGTAGTCCATAAAAAAACGCCGGGTTCACTCTCATTGCCATGTGACACGCCCACCCTTCACTGATTGGCCAGCTGCTTTCCTGCATGCCTGGCCTCACTCACGGCCACTTACACGCCCACCCTTCACTGATTGGCTGGCTGCTTTCCCGCATGCCTGTTCTCACTCACTTCCGCCTTTTCTCTATATAAACAGCGTGTCGGCTCTCAGTCAGGATTTGGAACTTGGCTCATACACTAGACGCTCCGCATTATAAGGCGTCCCGTCCATTTGGGAGAAAATCTAAGACTTTTAATGGCGCCTTATGGTCGTGAAAATACGGTATTTATTTATCCCTCACGAGCCGCGTACACTGTCAATTTTCAATTTTGCTTTATTGTAAAGCATTGACCGACCGATATGTGTGAACCGGTACAAACCAAACACAGTAGTTCTCTCCAATCAAAACGAAAAGCCAATTAGTCCTTTCAGCCGCAGGGGGGTCAGTGGGTGACTTTTTCAGACCTCTGAGGAGGCAGACTTGGATCGACGGCCAAGATGGGTTTTGCGAAACCGCGAATGTGTGCCGGTTCACCGTACGGGCAATCCAAAAGCCCAACTCATAAAGGTCCCCTTTCGCCCTGCAGCTATTTTGCGCAGGTTCTGGAAGAACACGGCCCCCTGCCGGCCGACGACCCGCTGCTGCGAGGCGAGATCGAAAACTTCCCGCCGGTGGCCCGGGCCAAGATCCGACAGGCGGGCGGCTTGGAGCGCTTCCTGCTGCGATCCCTTCGCTTCAGCGACGCCGGCGGCCGCGTGGGTCTGGCCAGCGGGCCGCCGCCCCGCAGCCGGCCGCCCGCTTGGACCGCCCGCAGCCTCCGCGCGTATTTTCATCCGGCGCAAATCTTCGTAACGCCGAGCCTTCTGTAACTTTCCATATGGACAAACTCCTCCCACCGATAGGAAAAGGCCCCGTCAATAACCCCTTTCGACCCCTGGATCTTTCCACTGGCCAGGTGGACGAGGCCTGGGAAACGTATTCCGATACGAGTGATTTCAGTTTAACGCCGGCTGAGGCCGTTTTGAAGAAACACGCAGAAGTACAGGTAAGATGCCAGCATTCCCGTGGATGAACTTGGGCAATGTTGTCATACCGGAATTGCTTCTAATCGACCAATGAATCACTCAGTGGACAATGGAAGCACGTAACACTTGTTTTCCGTCCTCCCCCAGACATATCAAGCAGCCCAGGACTGTGTTGCGGTGAACACGGAACCTTTGCAGCCTTACGAGAGCCTCCAGGTCAGTTCTTGTGCACGCCCTCACTCTCCAGATGCTGCGCCGTACGTTTGTTCAACCAGCAATCGCCTTCCAGGGTGATCTTAACAAAAAGGTCAAGCGGATTCAAGAAATGGGCGAGCAGATGAGTCAAATGGCCCACGACCGCGAGCTGGCCGATCAGAAGCACCAGATGACTTTGGCGTCCTTGGAGAAAGACATCCAGGAGATCAGTACAAACATAAAAGTGAGCTCCAGAACGCAATGAGGAACCGGCAGATCTGGCTCGTGTCTCAAATACCCCCCCCCTTCCTTGTCAAGGTTACGGACAAAGAGATGATCCTGTTCCAGCAGAAGCTTGAGGAGGAGGTGAAGAGGGACCAGAAGGAGAAGAAAGCCAACCAGGAGGTGCTGAAGGCCCTCAAGATTGAGACGGAAAAGTTGGCGGAGGAAGGGGCGAGGTCCGTACGCAAATCCACACAAAAAGCTGTTTGCAGTTGTGGCCTCCATCTCAACCTGGGGTGTCCAAACAAATGGAGGGCGGGCCGCAAACCGCCCCCGGGCCGTCGTTTGGACGGCGGTCTTCTAAACGGCGTTCCTCTCTGATCACGTGCAGTTTCGCCAAACAAATTCGAGCAAACAAGGCCAGCTATGACGAGAAGTTGAACGGGTTCTTGGACCTAAGGTGGGTCTCGTTCAAGCGCCAGACTTGAATGGGATGCTAAAGAAAAAAAAAATAATAATAAATCCATCTTCAAGCAATCAGTCAGCAGCCGAGAAGATGAGTCTGGAGGACGAGATCAAGCGCTGCAGAAACTCCATCGCCGCGGCGCACAGAAGGTCCCGCAGCGCCCAAGTAAGCCATTTTGAACTCATTTGTGACTTTTGCGCAGGCGAGAGCGGGAGCGGACGGACGGCCGGCAACCTGTCATATTATTTTGGGAGTCCCAAGAAAGACAACGAAAAGTCATCCCGCTTATTTTTTTTTGCTCCACCAGTTGTCCGTGTTGGAGAGCAGTCGCGATCAGCGCCTGTATGGCCTGCGCGCTCGCTTGGCTGAGGCCAAGACTCTGCAGCTCAAGCTGGACAGATGCGCGCAACAGTAAGGAGCGCCGCAACGACTCGAAATAGACATTCTGGATCGGCCGTGACTTAACTTGGAAGTGGTTCTCGACACTCCGCTGGCAGATTTCCGTCCCTGGAAGCCGGCAGACAAAACATGGGAGGCAAAATCCAAGAGCTGGAGCAGAAAATTGCTGCTTTGGAGGTACGCAAATGGCTCAAATGCTCAACGTAGTAACGCCGTTATCGCTGTTCCGTCCAAACGGCAGCCGTGTGGCATTTTCGGCTTTTCGGATGTGGAGTGTCCGAAGGAAGCCCGTTAGCCTCCCCAAGAAGTCACAAATCCAAGATGTGACGAGAGAACTCGGTCGTCACTGACATTTAAATGCAATCCCCAGATACAGTACGAGGAGCAGGTGGAGCGAGTCAAACGTGGCCAAGAGGTAAAAGAGCCGCTCGGGAGTCGCCACAACGATCCTCGAGTTTCTCTGGTAAGACACCGAATGAGAATGTTTGATGAGCATCCATTTCCAGCTTGGAAATGGTCTTGACTCTGCGCCTCTTCTGTAAAAACGTCGCAGCTGTCTTCCGATGTGGCCGCGTCGAGCCTTGTTCTCCCGCCTCCGCCGCAGTCGACCGTAGCGGTTGCCGCCGCCGCCGCCGGGGACTCGGAACGTAGCCGGACCCGCGCAGGCTGCTGGAAACACCGTGCTTGACAAGGCCGTGGAGAGCCTCGGCGCCATCTTCCCCGAATACACCAGGTGAAAACAAAATGGTCGCCAGAGTAAATCGTATGATGCTATTTCGGGAACACGACAAATCGATTTTACGCTCTGGTCTCGGCTCCACTGCAGCTACCGTTTAAAATACAACATCGAACATTTTCCATTTTCGTTTTGTGTATGAATAAAAATCACACCGCCAGCCTGCCTAACTTTTTTTTTTTTTTCCTCCCCCAAAGGTCGGACTTGATGAAGTTTTTTAAGGATCTGCGGTCATCCAATGGCGGCAGCCTGAGCAACATGAGCTTGCAGGACGTGGTCGGCGCAGTGAGCCAGCTGATCCTGGACCACAAGGTCGAGCATTTCACAGTCGAGCTTCGTGCCTCCATTTCATCGCATTCACCATCGCCGTGTCCTCTCAGGAGGCGATCGCATCCGGGGCGACATCCACCAACGCTGCGGCGGGGGCTGCCGCGGCTGCGCCGCCTCCCGTAGAGCCCTCTTCCATCTGGCAGAAGGCACGGGACCAAACACCGCTCGGCGCTAATGCGGTAAGCCCAAATATATAGCCCGTGTGAATGACTGCCCCGACATGTTATGGTGCTGTATTTATTGTAATTTTTGTTACCCTGTACAGTCCGCTTCAATTATATTTCACTGCGAAGTGCAATCCGTTGGTATTTGGCTGCCGACAAACGTTATCGAGCACGTTTGAGGAGCTCCTTTATGGGTTTGCATCTCCCGCGCGCGTGTGTGTGATTGCAGCTGAACTTGGAGGACCCTTGCGCCATCTGTCACGAAGAAATGAGTCCGCCCCACAGCTTGGTTTTGGAGTGCAGGCACGCCTTCCATAAGGAAGTGAGTCGGGACCGAGCCGCATATTTTTGTGCTAGCGTGGCGCGTGAAAGCGCCTTTTGAGGTCCGTGCGTCGCTCTGAACACGTGTTTGCGGTTGTTTTGTGTTCAGTGCATCGCGTCGTGGCTGAGGGATAGTAGCACGTGTCCCAACTGCCGGAAGGAAACCAAGTTCAAAGACTTCCCGGAGCTACCCGGTAGGAGGCGCCAGGCCCCGTGATGTCCTCTTTTCTTTTAATTTGCCCTTTTTGATGTAGATGTTCTTAGCTACGACTAAAAAAAAAAAAAAAAGTCAAGTTTATCTTTTCCTGGCAGTCATGACACTTCAAACCTGGACTAATTGAGGGGGGGGGGACAACTGTTTTTTTTCTTCCCACGGCCTAAAAACACCCATCGCAAAATCACTGGAAATAAACAAACAAAACGCTTGAAAGTGTTTGAAAAGTTTATCCCAATCAACTGCGCTGATGCTTGTGGGGCGGCGGCGGGATACTCGAGGCTCTTTTCGAGCTGCGCGGCTACGGTGGTGCTGAGAGAAGCTCCCGCCGGTGCTTTTCATTGTTTGCCTTTGACGATGGGACTGTCGCCACTCCCAACATGGCTGCCACGGCGGCACCACCGCCGCGGGCCTGCGCTCATCTCCTTTGGTTGCACCACAGCGCCGTCTACTGGCGCTACGGCCAATTGCGTAACGCAAGAGAGGTGAAGGGAAATGGACTGAACAGCTTTTTTTTTGTCCATTTGGAGCCATGTCCATTAAATCGAGGTTCAGCCCACAAAAGTCCCCATCCCCAACGGACGCGGGCTTAAAAGAATATCAATAAATATTCTCAACGATGCGATCGGGGGAAAAAAGTACATGATACATGTGTTGACAGTGGTACCTCCACTTTACAAGCTGAAATCATTCCGTGACCAAGCACTCGATTCGATGCGTCCGTCAAATCAATTCCCCCCCCCCATTTGAACAAATTGTCACGCTCGCAACGCAAATACTGAAATGGAACTCGCCCATGTGATGCTTTGTCATCGCAAAACAAACGGGTGGGGCTTACTCGGAAGCAGACGCCGCTGCGTATGACTGTCGGCTTGCATGAGAAAAGTATCCACGGTGGGGGAGGCCGTGAAAGAAGGCGAGGAATGCGGGGGTCACGTGGAGCGAGAGCACAGCTTGGCCACGGACGAGAAGAAGCCGAGGCCCTTGCTGACTTTGGGCCGTTCCCTGACGGTGGTGAGTTGGGTCAGGAGGTGCTCGAAGACGGCGTCGTCAAAGGACGCCTCGTCCAACGTCACGGCCTCCACCAGTTTGGCCGGCGAGCCAAAGTGGGCCAGCAGCTTCTTGACGACGGGCGTGATCACCTCCTCCAGGTTCTCCATGGTCTCGATGTTGTCCATGTGATGCGGGCTGATCTCCTCGACGGCCCTGCACGACAGGTGATCCACCACCAGCATCAGGGCGTCCATCTTCAGAGTCCGCTTGCACTTCCGAGGCAGGCGCTGGCCCAGCTGCGTGGCCAGCGTGGAGGCCAGGAGGCGGGTCAGCTTCACGTTGAAGGACGCCGTGCGATCCCACCTGGGGGAAAGGTTGGCCGACGGCCCCGCCGGGGCGGCCGCGAGCGCCGAGTGCCGCGTTTGGGGGGGAGGCTGCGAGTCGGAAGCCGCGGAGACGCTCTTCTGGATCGTCCCTTCGTCTTTGGGAAGCGTCTTCTCGCTGGCTCGCCGGCTCCTCGGGGGCTCTTCCTGGTCTTCGTCGGAGTTGAGGGCGGCGACGACCAGCTGGTTGATCTCGCTGACGGCGCCCGAGACTTCGTCGGCGTACGTCTCGCCGTCCTCCGTCTCCATCCAGAGCAGCAGGTGCTGCAGGAACCTCCAGGCGGCGTCCTCCGTCATGGCGTACAGGACCTCGGGGGAGAACCTCTGCCCGCCGTCCCAGTTCTTCTTCCCCCGCCGGCCCCACAGCACCGAGTCCATGAAAGGCGTGTTGGAGCGGCTGGAGGGCACCTCGTAGACTTCGCTCTGGCAGGACATGAGGTACTCGTACAGGCGAGAGGAGAGATCCTGGGAGAAGCCCCGCAGCTTCTCGTCCATGTAGCGCTTGATTTTGGCCTCGCGGACGTCCGGTTCCATCTGGCTCAGGTCATCGAACATCTTGGCCACCCGGTCCTGGATGGCCTCGAACTCAAAGGCGGGATTCTGCGACGGCCTGACGTGCAAGGTGCTGGATCTGAAGGCGCCCCCCGCTTTGCTGTCTTTGGGGGACTTGGGGTAATCCGGCCTGAGGGACACCAGACAGGCCTCCTGGTTTTTAAAGGCGCGCTTGAGTCCTCCCAGCATGCGGGCAAACTGCAAGCGCGCAAACTTGAAGAAGCGGAACTTGCGCAGTATGTTGTGGCCGTCCGGGCCGGCCGTCTCCAGCGACTTGAAGAAGTTCTTGACTTTGTTGGAGATGAGCTTCAGGTTGAGGTTGAAGCGCGTCAGGCGGCTTTCCACGCGGTCGCCGGACCCGCGGAAGGGCTCCTGGATGATGCTTTTGGTGATGTCCAGCGCGGCCACCAGCGCGCTCTGCTTGGCCCGAGGGTCGGCTTGTTCACTCACGTACTCCGCGCTCGCCGCCTCCGAGTCTCGACTCGGTTCCTCCACGTCCGCCGTGGGCTCGAAGGGCACGGCTCCCTCGCCCTGGCTGGCGCGGGACCACTTGAGCAGGATGCCGCTCACGGCGTCCGTCATGTCGCCGGCCTTCAAGGCGGAGCGGCCGCACAGCACCACGCAGGGCGTGCGGGCCCGGGCGAACACCTGCCTCAGGTACTCCACCGCTTTGCGGAAGATGGAGGCCAGGTTGCCCACGCTGGACATGGTGCTGCGGATGAAGAGGACGGGGTCCGAGGGCCACTCGGCGGCGCTGCGCGCCACCGACAGGGCCGACGTCACCCGGTGCTTCACCTCCGACTCCACCAGCGTGGTGAGCTCGCCCGCGCCCTCGTAATTCTGCGGCGGGAGGTCCAGGGCGGCCGCGAAGGTCTCGGTCAGGCACTCGCTCAGCTTGGGACTGCAGCGGTCGATGGCATTGCTCACCTGCGGTGGTGGGGGAGCAACCCGGTGCAAGTCGTTACGGTCAGTAGATTTTTCAGGTGTCTTCTTGTTCGGGCCACTTTTTAGTCTTACTCCGTTTGAAAACCCGTCTGTACTTTCTACGCCTTTGTTTAGAAAGGCCCCGCCCCCCCTTTTTCAACCTCCGCAAATGAAGAAACGGCACCCCGAAAAAACTTTTGGCTACTTTTAGCAGTCATTCTGCACATGGGTTGTCAGTCATTCTGAATAGTGAGTATTTTTTGCCAGTCTGGTAATTCACTGTAAAAAATTGGGGGCTGAATTTGTACTTGCACTTTTATCAATAATATTTCTTTCACAAATATTTTCAGAGTGATTATCGTTGTCAACTCACAGAACAAAAATATTTTGTCCATATCAGACTGTTTTGTTTTGACCCAAGTACTGCAGTTAAAATCATGCTCATACTTTTGCCATTTTTTTCCCATACAAGTATATTTACTTGCACTTGAATACAGAGTTTAATTCCTTACCAAGTACTGGGGAGTTGACTACTTTGACCAGTCTTTTCTACACAAGCATCTGTACTTTAACCTGAGCCCACAGCGTAAGTTTTGTTATTCTAATTGTACAACTATTTTTTAACTATTGTACTTTCCTACACTGTACTTCCTATACGTTGTATTTACACGAGTATCTGCACTTGTACTCGAGTGCAGAGCGTGAGCAGTTTTTTTCCACCTGTACGGACCTGAGCCTGAGACGCTTGTCCTCGCAGGTGCTCGCTGATGGCGGGCTGCAGTTGCCGCACCACCTCGGAGGAGATCCTCTGGATCACGTCGCTGATGGTATCGGCCAAAACGGCCTTGGTCTCCGAATCCGGAGTTCCGGCCACCAGCAAGGCCCACTGGGCCGCGGAGATGAGATTGAAGCGGGACTTGACCAGCTCTAGAATGGCATCCACCTTGAGTAAACGATCCGGCTCCATCTCGGGGGTCGCTTCGGTCGGCAGGAAAGTGACGTCACTTGTTTGGGTCCACTACATTTAGACTGCGTAGAACCATAGATACAAACTAACGCAAACACTAGCGGTTCCGTCAAATTGCCCCCGCCCCGGTGAAGTGTCGGCCTTGATCTTTGTACAAAAGGTGACGTCATTGGCGAACTCGCGACGTCTGGCTGTGGTCGCCCATGACCAGCAGTGACGTCACATCGTGTCAGACTTTACTTCCTGTGTTGTAGTCCTCTTGTGTTTCCTCAACTACTAATTTAGGAGAAACATGTCACCTCTCTTATGAGTGTTGATCTACATCATACTTTTCAAAGTATTGTGTGACAAGAAAAAAGTACTCACGCTAAACTTTAGGCCGTTTTTTTGTGTTTGTTTTTTTACTCCTCAAGGACCCCTCTCTCGTCATCCTTACGGCAATTTACATAACTCCCTAGTGTACCACTAAATGCCAACAAAACAAGAAAGTTGCCCATTTCAGAGAAAAGTCACAATGTTGCAATAAATTCATGTTATTTTTTTAGAGGAGGGGGCTTATCAGGAAGAAAATCGCTCTTTTTCTTGCAAAATTATGACAACATAAAAGGATTTATTTCGAGGATAAAGTTGTAATATGTGAACGAGTCGATTGTAACGTGAATTTCGAAAATACTAATTGGTTTGGTAGCCACTTAAGATGTGTATGTATGTATGGAAATGCATGCATATACTGTATATTGATTTATTGGAACAAAGAATCTAATGCTTGTAAAGCAACTAAATTACGCATTTCAAAATAAAGCTACAAAAACATTTTTTTCTCTCTATTTGTCGAGAGAATCTCCTCACTTTCAAAAGACAGTATAGCACAGTATATTATCAGGTAAAATGGTTCGGAAACAAGATGCAAACAGCGTCCACAATCCTAAATGAGATTAAAATGCTTTTACTTTGAAACCTAACCTGAAAAGTCTCTGGGCAGACTTGCCTTGATTTCCGCTTATATCCCGGAAGTAAGCACGTTAGCTATCTAACTCGGCCAAAATCCCGAACAAGTCCAGTTCTTCAGCATGAAATGTTTACCCTCTAACGACTGGGTTGGCGTGTGACGACCGAAGATGAGCGTCACGTTGGACATACGACTAAAAAGGGCCAACAAAGTTTATCATGAGGGTGTAAGTACGCGGATCGTGAAGTGATGCTAATGGACTGTGCTAAGTTTGACAGAGGAGGAGGCGCCGCCATCCTCCTTGTCCCATGACTTGCGCCTCATTTACTTTTTTCACACTCAAACGAGCTTTTTCCTCCCAAAACCTGTGTGTGTGTGTGTGTGTGTGTGTGTCTATATATATAGATATATCTATCTATCTATATAAAGTTCTTCTTTTGTAAATACATGTGTACCCCTTTATTAATTCGGGATTCATAATCAGTAATAGATCGGGTTCTGTCTTAATAGGTGACACAAGCAGTCGGTAACGTGTTTGTCTCTCATCGTGCAGGAGTCTGTGGCCGGCATCATCGTGCTGTCATGCAAGGAGGCGATGCAGCATCATGGAATCTCCCTGAGCATGGAGGGCCTGGTCAACCTGCAGCTGAGCTCCAAGAGCGTGGGCGTCTTTGAGGCCTTCTACAACTCGGTCAAAGTAAGTCGAAAAAGAGATCAATAATGATATGTGTTCAAAAAAAAGCACAGACAGACAAAAAAAAAAAAAAAAAAGCACAGACATTGGTCATGCACTCTAAAGTTGACCAATGTTCATCATCCCTCACTCGTTTGGTTGTCTTGATTTGATTGCAAGTCCACTGACTGCGTTTGACGTTGCTTCTGCAGCCCATCTCGCTGATCAGCTGCAACATCGAGGTGGCCAAGGCCGGCAAGATCCCAGGAGGCAAGACCGAGATCCCTTTCGAGTTCCCCCTCAATGCCAAAGGCAACAAAGCTCTGTACGAGACCTACCACGGGGTCTTCATCAACATCCAGGTTAGCGCACAACACAAGCACATGGGCCGTTTTCCCGTCTGCCTCGGTTCTTGCCGTTTCTCTGCATTTGTCCATAATTAGTCCCGCGTATTTTGAGTCAAGCGCCACACAAAATTCTAACGTAGCCCAAATATCGGTGGTTGCACGCAGTACACTCTCCGCTGTGACTTGAAGCGCTCCCTGTTGGCCAAAGACCTCAGCAGGAGCTGCGAGTTCATCGTGCACTGTCAGGTTGGGGAAAAATGCACTCACTCGGTATACGGCGGTGCCTCGACATACCAGTTGAATTTGTTCCATGTTTCTATTCATCTTTAGCCCCAGAAAATAAACGTCGGCGCCACCCCGGTCAACTTCACCATTGCCCCCGACACCCTGCAGAACGTCCGCGAGGTGGCGCAAACCTTTTGATTCCCCATTTCAAGCCGCCCGCTTGCTGTCAAGAGTCAACGCACTCACTCAGTCGCTCGCCGCCGTCTTGGTCCTCAGCGGAGTTTGCTGCCGAGGTTTTTCATCCGAGGCCACCTGGACAACACCGCCTGCGTCGTAAGCCGCCCGCTGACCGGAGAGGTGGTGGTGGAGAGTTCCGACGTTGCCGTCAAGAGCATCGAGCTCCAGCTGATTCGAGTGGAGACCTGCGGTAAAAGGACCCTTGGCCATGTTCTTTTAGTTTCATTGGAATTTTATTTTTTATTTTTTTGTCAGAAAAGTGGATGGACAAATCAACAAGAGGTCCGAGCGACCCTGACCCCCAGACCCCCTTAATTTTGCACATGTCCAGTATGCACAAGGAGCGTTTTTTTTTCTTATCTTAAAAAATAAATAAATAAAAATGGTAAATTTCCCCAGTGCGGGATCCTATCTTATTTTTGTTTGCGGCCACGTGCCTTCAGTCGACATGAAAGCAGTTTAACAATATCTGACCTCAGGAGGAAGGCGACAATACTACAAAGCAATCAAATACAAATGTTCAACGTTCAGTTGATTTTGCGAGTTGATTATTTTTTTTTTTCCCCCAATTTGGAGACGCCTGTTGCGAATGAATGTCTCCTTGCCCAGGCTGCGCCGAAGGCTACGCCCGAGACGCCACCGAGATCCAGAACATCCAGATAGCCGAGGGCGACGTGTGCCGCGGGCTGCCCATCCCCATCTACATGGTGTTCCCCAGGCTCTTCACCTGTCCCACCCTGGAGACCACCAACTTCAAAGTCGGTCGGTGGGCTTTTCACATTTTCCACACGCAACTCGTTCACCGCCCGCCGTTTCCAAAGCGGAGGTCCCCCCCCCCCCTCCCCCGCATTCACGTGGTAGAGCGCGCCTTGCCAAAAAAAAACACGCGTTTCTGAACAAAAAGCGGAGAAAATGAGCCTTTTATGAAACAAAAGCAAAGGTCGGGGGGCTTTTGATGGCAAAGTAATTTATTCACAGATAGACGAGTACGAAAAACACTGGGGGTGGTGGCGCTGACTCACCACATAGCTTGAGTTGCACATCAAGTGGCCTTTTTATTTGTTTACATCATTCAACCCCGTGACCCGCATCAACTCGCGGCGGGTACTCAACTCCGGTATCAGGAGCCTACTAATCTTGTCCCTCGTGGTGGATGTGAACTCGCCCCAGGTTTCTCGTTTTCATATAAACGAATAACAAAAAAAGGAATACATATTTTCACAACCTTAAATGAATGCACAAAATATGACACAACTCTTGATGATGTCAATAAAATCCTCGGTGGGCTGCACTGTGCCCACCCCTGGGGTGGAGTAACGACTCCACTTGCGTACGGAAATACGAGAGAGAAGGATCCGATCCAAATCCACGCCATCGCGCGCGGCAAGCGTTTTTGTCATGACCGCCGGCCGGCTTGTTGGCGGTTCGTACGGTGAGCTGAGATGCGCGTTTTCCTGGCAGAGTTTGAAGTCAACGTCGTCATCGTGCTCCGCGACGACCACCTGATCACCGAGAACTTCCCCCTGAAGCTGTGCAGGGTCTGAGCGGAGAGGAGTCGGTGCGCACGGATGAATAAAACAGTTGAAGAATCAAGGTTTGATTCCTTTTAATTCCTCCCAAAGTGCCGCTTTGCCCCCTTTTTTTTTTTGCCCCCCCCCGGGGGGTTGAAGCCCCGAATGAAGCACTGAGCGCCTTCGGTTCGGGAACTCGGGCGCCGGGTTTTGCAGTTTGCGGCGGTCGGGTCACGGGAACCACCCGACCGATACGTCGGATGGGGGAGGGGGGGGGGGGGATCAGCGACACGGATAGCAGCACACGATGGACGAGAGGGGGCTGGGGGGCGCATCCCTGGGGGCTTTGAGTTGCATGGTGAGATGCTTGACGACCACGTCGTCAAAATAGGCCTCGTCCAACGTCACGGCCTCCACCAGTTTGTCGGGCGTGCCGAACTCGGCCAGCAGGTTTTTCACCACGGGGGCGATCACCTCCTCCACGTTGGCCAGCGTCTCGATGTCGTCCACGTGGCCCGGGCTGATCTCCTGCAGCGCCCGCGACGACAGGTGCTGCACCAACAGCATCAGGGCGTCGGGCTTCAGAGAGCGCTTGCACTTCCGGGGCAGGCGCCGGCCCAGCTGCGTGGCCAGCGCGAAGGCCAAGACCTCGCTCAGGTCCTTCAAGGACAGCGGCTCCGAGTCGGGAGAGGCCGAGGTCCCGGCGCGGCTTTGGCGGACGTTGGAGGAAAACCGGCGGCCGTCGTCCTTCGCCGCCTCGTCCGAGCTGGGCTCTGCCGAGAGCTCGTCCTCCGGGTCGTCGCCGGCGTTGAGCGCCGCCACCACCAGCTGGTTGATCTCGCCGACGGCGCCCGAGACTTCGTCGGCGTACGTCTCGCCGTCCTCCGTCTCCAGCCAGAGCAGCAGGTGCTGCAGGAACCTCCAGGCGGCGTCCTCCGTCATGGCGTACAGGACCTCGGGGGAGAACCTCTGCCCGCCGTCCCAGTTCTTCTTCCCCCGCCGGCCCCACAGCACCGAGTCCACGAAGGGCGTGTTGGAGCGGCTGGAGGGCACCTCGTAGACTTCGCTCTGGCAGGACATGATGTACTCGTACAGGCGAGAGGAGAGATCCTGGGAGAAGCCCCGCAGCTTCTCGTCCATGTAGCGCTGGATTTTGGCGGCGCGGGCTTCCGGTTCCAGCCTGCTGAGGTCTTCGAACAGCTTGGCCACCATCTCCTGGACGGCCTCGAACTCCAGGCTGGGATGCTGCGACGGCCTGACGTGCAAGGTGCTGGACCTGAAGGTGCCTTTGGAGTCCCCCCTGGGGGACCTCTGCTGGTCCGGCCTGAGGCACACCAGGCAGCCCTCCTGGTTCTTGAAGGCGCGCTTGAGTCCTCCCAGCATGCGGGCAAACTGCAAGCGCGCAAACTTGAAGAAGCGCCACCTGCGCACGGCCAGGCGCCGCCGCCGCCGCCGCCGCGTGCGCCGGCCGCCTCCTGCGAGTTGAAGAAGTTCTTGACTTTGTTGGAGATGAGCTTCAGGTTGAGGTTGAAGCGCGTCAGTTTTTCCGCGCGCTCGCCGGAGCCGCCGAAGGGCTCCTGGATGATGCTCCTGGTGATGTCCAGCGCCGTCAGCTGGGCGCTTTCCGTCAGCCCCGAGTCGGAGATCTCGGTCACGGCGTACGTGGTCGGAGCGTCGGCTCGCCGCCTCGACGTCGGCGGGCGTTTCTTCGGCTCCCTCGCCCTGGCTGGCGCGGGACCACTTGAGCAGGATGCCGCTCACGGCGTCCGTCATGTCGCCGGCCTTCAAGGCGGAGCGGCCGCACAGCACCACGCAGGGCGTGCGGGCCCGGGCGAACACCTGCCTCAGGTACTCCACCGCTTTGCGGAAGATGGAGGCCAGGTTGCCCACGCTGGACATGGTGCCCCGGATGAAGAGGGTGGGGTCCGAAGGCCACTCGCTCGTGTTCCGCGCCACCGACAGGGCCGACGTCACCCGGTGCTTCACCTCCGACTCCACCAGCGTGGTGAGCTCGCCCGCGCCCTCGTACTTCTGCGGCGGGAGGTCCAGGGCGGCCGCGAAGGTCTCGGTCAGGCACTCGCTCAGCTTGGGACTGCAGCGGTCGATGGCCTTGATCACCTGAAGTGGCGGGAAGTCGTATTATTGATTGATTTTTTTTTTTAGGCAGCGCTTTGGATTTGAGATTTGCCCACGGCTGAGCCATGAGGACGTTTCTGCAATGCAAAGTAGCCAACGTCGCGCTCCATCGTACAATTGAAATCTGAAAATTTAGCCGTTCGAAAATGACGCCGCCGACGTGAACTCGTTCGCTCCCAAAGACGTTTTTCAACGTCTTTTCAGACTTGCTCTAGAATCGGCTGCGACTGAATGAGTTCAGGGCGAGCTTGCATTTTTGTTCCGATTTTAAATTCCTTCTCTTCAATCCGTTCGCACCACCTGGCAGACTTTGCAAAAGAAACGACCAAGTCTTTTTTTTTTTTTTTCTCGATTCCTACCCGAGAACAGATTCCGAGTCCTTCTTTTCCACCGACCCTGACCGGCGTCTGAGAGTCCTGTCCCCGCAGGTGATCGGTGATGGCGGGCAGCAGGTGCCTCACCACGTCGGAGGAGATCCTCTGGATCACGTCGCCGATGGTGTCGGCGATGATGGCCTGGGTCTCCGAGTCGGGGGTTCCCGCCACCAGCAGAGCCCACTGGGCCGCCGAGATCTGCTCAAAGCTGGCTTTCACCAGCTCCAGGATGACTTCCTTCGGGAAAATTTCGGCCTCCATCTCGAGGTGGCTTGGGGACGCAATTTCACCAGTCGGACGACGTCATCGATGTTTTGACAACGCCCGGCGACCGATGAGGTCAAAATCTCAACGGAGATGATGAGGTTTGTGGGGCAAAAACACAAGTTTTGCTGAGACTCAGAATTTCCTCATGGAATGTGACTCAGAGTCCAAGGTCAATTCTAGAGAGGGGGACAACAACAGAAAAAGTCAGATTTATGCGGAATACCTTAACTCGTTCACTCCCAAAGACGTTTTTATACGTCATTTCAGACTTGGTTTACAATTGGCTGCTACTGAATGAGTTAATTGCTGTGATCGGCTCATCTGCATTCATTTTCACAAATTGACTTCTTAGTAAGCGTTGTTTGTGTGAGCTGCGTTTTTGCTGCGTTCCTGGAAAAAAAACAACTCAAGACCTTTTTGGAAGCAAAACTAAACCACACTCATTCCCTTCGATCCCACCGCGATAGTTTTTTTTTTAAACACTTTTTATACACAAAGAGCCTCAAAGATTGAAGGTGGGACAATATCTTCAGTCGGGAGTCTCAAAATCAACTTATGGGGGCGGGGGGGGGGATATCAAGGTATTTAAAAAAAAAAAAAAGTACAGCTCATCCAGTCTTCTCAGTCTTTATTAGTTCATAACATTAGCGGTTCTTCGGAACGTGAAGAAAGATTGCTGACCCCGTCCGTCCTTTTCTTTGCACACTCCTTTATGTCCACTTGAGTCATGATGTCTGATTTCTTGAGCACCGCAACTATTTCGGCGCATTCAAGGCAGGTCGTGGTCGTCTCCCCCCCCCTGTGCTCAACAAAACATCCCATCTGCCGTGTTTCTTCAAATTGGCTTTTTCTCGTCACCGATCTTTCTCTTCAGGGTCGGTTTTGAAGAAACACGGGACTGGGATTGGGCGACACAATATCTTTCTTTTTCCTTTCGCATGCTGTCACTTAAGAATTTGTTTCGCCACCAAGCTGTCATGGGCCTGAGCTGGGGAGCGCCCCCCCCCCTGGCCCTCCCCTAAAAAAATGGGGGTGCCGTACTAACATTAAACTTTGATGTCAGCTAGGGGGGGGATGCTGGAATTGGCCCCCGGGCTCTGAGTTTGAGACCCCTGATCTCCAAGATGTTATCATACCAACCAACTTTTGTATTTGCATGTCATCAATTCTCTCAAGGCATATGAGCTGAATATGGGCAAGATGTCATCAAAACCCTTCATGTTGCGCAGAAATAGTAACTGAATACAACATCAAGTCAACGTCTTCATCATCTGCTGTAGCTTTTTTGTTGTTTGTCGTTACCTACATGTTAGCATTTTAAACAATGTCATTAGTAATTCGTTTTTTTGGGTTGCGGTTTTTCTCCCTCATGTTTTATATGTAAACATCTCAACCAAATTCTAGTCACCCTACCAAAGTAATATTCACGCAACACTTCTTCATAATCATACATTGAGTTGTGAACTTGTAAATGTCAGCGTGACTCACCCCGTGTAGGCAAAAAAAAAAAACGAAAAAAACCCCACTGCGATTCTTTACTGCATTGTAGGCGTTCAAACCGATGACAAATAACAAATGGAGTATTTGTGTAACCCCTTGCAGGCGCCGAGTAACAAGAGGACTCACAACACAGGAGCTCGAGTCGCGCACTGGCATTCGCAGTGTGACGTCACGGCGACACATGGGCCACCACAGACGGACGTCGGGCGCGCGCCAGTGACGTCATCTTTGGTACAAAGATTAAAGCCGACGCCGCGGGTGTGAGCGCAATTTTGTGGGACCCCGACCTGTGACGTCACCACCCGAAGCGACCCCGAAAGATGGGAAGTTTCGCCAAGTTTTGTTCGAGGTGTTGTAACCCCGTCGTCGACGAGCAGGTAGGGAGCCCATTCATTCTCATCTCCGCCCAAACCGATTGGGGAAAGAATGTTTTTTTTTTTTGGGGGGGGGGGTTGTTGTCCAAAAGTATGTGAAAAATATTCACATACTAATATCTCCAATGCAAAACTGAAATACCCGTTTCTGTTGACTTATGTGCTGGAAGACCACTCTTACAGCTAACAGCTAGCAGGCGGCTGTCTACTAGTCTGTACTCTGTTACAATTAAATGTAATTTTCACGTTGACCGCAAATTTAAAAAAAAAGTGCCACTGAAGTCGTGTTTCGAACTTGTCAACTTGTCAAAACAAGTGACATTGATGACGTTTCTGCAGTTTTCACATCAGTCTTGTAGGCGTCTCCTAGTGCATGTTTCGAGATGTTCGATGTCCAAACGAATCAAGGAGACGCCATTTGGGACGTTTGGCTAGTTGCAGTGCCATCCTGGTCCTGTAGATGTCCTTAGCGCATATTTCAAACTTGAGTCAACCGTCAAAACAAATATCAAGACGGCGTTTATGCCGTTCCACTAAAGTCCCTCAACTGGGCACACCCTTCATCTCGTCGCAGTTCCACTCAAGTCATGTCGACATCATTGGCTAGTTTGAAACTTTTCAAACAAAATCCAAATGTTTTTCCCCGTTTGGCTAGTTGCAGTTCCCCCTGGGTCCTGTAGGCGTCAGTAGTGTGCATTTCAAATACATGTAGCGGTGCATTGTCAAATAAAATCAAGATGACATTTGTGCGATTCAACTATAAGTCCCCGAGGTGTTTTTTTTTTGCGCATGTGCATCTTGGTTTAGATACACCCATCTCATTTTGCGCTAAATCTCCACGGTAAGGCTCTTGCTCTGGCCAAGCCCGATAAAACTACCCAGCGCGACGAAATGCCGGCCAAATGGACCGGTACGTGGTCATCTTTGACCTCAGCTAGCTCAGCACTTCCTAAAGTAAAATTCGGTTTACCTTTTAGCAACGTCGCTCTTAAACCGAGCGAGGAAGAGGAAGTTAGATGGGCGAAGGAGAGAACACAACCACTTCCTCTCTAGCGTCGGGTCGCGCCACTGGACATGAAGCAGCCAAACGTAACGACAGCCAAGATTGACTTGAATGTGTCATTCTTTTTTTTTTCTATACAGTCCATTATGTCAGCCAAAAGATGAGTCGTGTTTTTGTCACAAATAAGAGCGTGAAGTTGACACAGAAAGGGAAGAGAAAACAAATAAGACAAACATTTTTGTAGTCAAAGCCTTAAAACGGATCACATTTTACTCCGGTACGTATTAAATTTCAGTTTGTGACCCCACCCCCCCATCCCCACATACACAAAAATCACAAATGACATTATTAGCATGTGCTAACTAATGCTGCCAAAACTAAGCTGCCCTCACTGTGTCCGAGTAGCTACAAATCGTAGCGACGCGGTTCTGCTTTATTTTGATTCGACAACTACCTAAATGTCTGTCCCTGAATTCACATTTCTACTGCTACATGCGAATAGCCATTTCGTAGCTTAGCATCCAAGTATCTCTGATTAACCTTCAGTCTGCCACCATTTAGCCTGTGTTCCCCCCCTTTTTCTTCGTTGACTTGGATGTTCGTTTTCATCAAAGTAGACCTTTTCAAAACGTTTCTTTGTTGGACTTTTGGACGAGGAGTCCTCAGCCTGCAGCAAGACTCCCAAACCGGCAGCGTAACATTTCCCCCCCGCTTCCGGACCCCGAATAAACGCAGCCGGCTACTCCTTCTTGTAGTTCTCCTCCAGCTTCAGCTTTTCCGCGTTGTTGAGGAACGCGGCGTCGCTGCTGACCTGGACTTTGTCAAAGAAGTTGAAGTCCGCCACGTATCTCCCGCCGGCCGTGGCGAAAATCACCGGCTTGAACTCGTAGCCCCAGAGGATCTCGCCGGGCACGTAGGACGTCCTGCTTTGAGTCGTGGCCGCCGTGGACTCCATGGTGGCGTTGAGCGTCACCAGCAGCTCCATCTCGCGGCCGCGCAGGTTTTCGGCGCTGAGCCCGGCCAGGGGGCTGCGCTCATCCAGGATGTGGTAGAAAGTGAGCGGGAGGATGAGGAAGGGGCACTCGCTGCTGGAGTCCACCCAGAAGTTGACCGAAGTCTGGTGGACTTGGGTCTTCTCCCCCTCTTGGGTGACGTTGGCGTGGAGGAGCTTGCCGCTGAGCTGGCACTGGATGAGCGGACTCTTGCGCATGTTGGCCACCTGAATCATGAGGCAGAGCTGCCCCTGCCGGCGGCACACCACCGCGCAGCGGCTGAACTTGATGGTCTCGGCTCGCTTCTTGGGCCGCGCCAACTTGGCCAGGAAGGCCCCCGTGACGAAGATCTCGGCCAGCCCGGTGATGACCAGCTGGGCCACCAAGGTGAAGATGGCCAGCGGGCAGTCCTCGGTGATGTAGCGGAAGCCGTAACCGATGGTGGTCTGCGACTCCAGAGAGAAGAGGAAGGCCCCCGTGAAGGTCTTGACGTTCTCCAGGCAGGGAGTGTGGTTGGAGCGGAGGGTGGCCTCAAAGTCGCCGTTGCCCAGGCTGATCAAGTAGAAGAACACGCCGAAGATGAACCACGTCATGACGAAGGTGGAGGCGAACAGGGTGAGCTTGTAGCGCCACTTCATGTCCACCACCGTGGTCCAGATGTCGTGCAGGTACAGCTTGACCATGCCCTCCACGTTGTTGATGCGCACGTTGTTGTGGCCGTCTTTGGACACGATGCGCCGACGGACTTCCGCTTTCCTCGCCGCCATCACGCTGCAGGTTTAGATGCGGCCTCTCTTTGGGACTTTAGGACAAACTGGAAAAAAACACAAAAAAACTGCGTTAAGAATCACTAACCACATTTCTTTGGCTTGTTGTCGTGCCAGTGAAGTCACTTTTAAATGGTGTGACCTGTTGCAGTTCCCCCCCAAGTCCTGAAGGGGTCACTCCTGCGCTTTCAAACTTGTCAAAATAAATAAAAATGACATTTGGCTGCTTAGCTAGCTGCGGTTCAACTTGAGTCCTGTTAAGTGTCAACAAATCCGAAAGATGACATTTCTGCAGTTCCTCCGAAGTCCTGCAGTCAGCGGCGCACGTTTGAAATTTGTTGACTGTCAAAAAGTAAGCGACGCAAATCCGGAAGACGACGTTAGCTATTTGGCTAGTCGCGGTCTTGCTTAAGTCCTCGTCGGTCGCGCGTTCTCCGTCACCGTTGCCCAAACAAATTGACAAGTCGATCACGATGCAGTTTGACTCGTTCCACTTCTGTCCTGTAGGTGGCAGTAGCATGCATTTTCAACTTGAACTGACAAAACAAAGCGGACTAAAAAAGCGAATAAGATGGCGCTAGCTGACGCGCAAGTATTCACTGTAAATAATTAGACGATAAGCTACTGTAGAGTTTGACCTGAAGAAATAGTCAATTAGTTCCAGCTGTAATCGCTCAAGGGTTAAACATTAAACTGTAGAAATACAATACAAAGTGGGAATATTTTTTCCAGTTTACAGTATTTGCCCGTCTACATTTTTTTAATCATCTGCGAAAATGCTAATCAGTGCAATCTACTTCCCAAAAAAAAAAATTGCGAAAAAAAGACTGCTGTTGAGTGCACCCCCACCCGCTCTAAAACTCATTAAAACAAATTGCAATTAAATTATTTTCCAAAATCATTTGGCCCAAACCACCTCAATATAGTCATGCTTAGCCGCTACAATGTGCTTTTCATCCAGATATTAAAAAAAATAAATAAATGTTTTTCTTCCAGATATTAAAAAATAAATAAAAGACACCATTTTGAAAAAGGGACGCCTCCCAGAAGTACCCAAAGGGGCAATCTTTGACCCAAGATGGACTGCCTAGGGTCAAAGATTGCCCCCTTTTTTTGGATGGGGGGGGGGTCGAAAGGTAATTTTAGTGTGGTAAACCTTTGCAGGAGAACATAGTCCGAGATGGTGCTGGCGAATTTGTGGCCTTTCTCACCTTTTGAACGCGTCGTCTTCTTGGGAGTCCTCCCGTGCGTAATGACGCTCGTCCGTCAACATCGCCACTCGGTCGTCGTCGTCCAAGGAGCTTCTTTCTCCTTTAGTCCCGCCTCGCCAGGTGAACTTTAGCACACTGTGGAAATGATCCAGTAATTCCCCCTGTCCCGCCTCTCTTGTACCTGTCCACCTGGATGGGGGCAAAAAAAAAGCCCCTCCGGACAGACGTGATATTTTGGCATTTTTTTGTCCGCTTGTTGTGGCTTTAAACACCGGCCCAGATTTACGTCAATCCTACTCCAAGGTCACCAAGTCAATGCAAAATAGTGGTGCTGCAATTAAAAACGTTATTCTTCAAAGGTTACTAGTGGGACCCCAAAACAAGTTTGAACCGGAAGATGTTATTATTAATATTTAAAAAAAAATTTAAGATCAGAATCGTTCCACTTTGAAATATCTTGCGACCCATATCGGCTCATCATTTATTGGCGGGAAATATTTTGGAAGGAAATGGCGCGTTCACAGTACTGACAGGTTCATTTAAACGTTTGGAGGATGACGGCAAAAAGAGTCGCTGAGTCGTATCCTCTCAGTTGAGCCGTCCCGTATCCGATGACATCGCGATGAGTCCAACGGACTTGGTCCACTTTCAAATGGAATCGTCCCGGAACGGAAGATTGCCGTGTGCCTTTTGCTTTGCTGTTTTTTTTTAATGATTTTAAGGGAAAATCCATATGAATGTTCAGGGAGATTTCTGCAGCGTCCCAATACATTTGTCATAGTCATTTTTTTTTTTTTAAGTTTTAGCTTGTAGAGCAATTTTTTTTCAAATAAAAAGGACACAAAATCTGATTGTGTTTTTAACTGTCAAATGCCATGTGGAGAAAAACAACAACACAACACTTGATCTCACGTCACTTGTGCTCCTGCCGTCCCACTTGATGACCTTGAATGGCCAGCTTTGTTATTAACCACCCCTTGTTCTTGGCTACATTCCTTCAGGTTATATACAGGCGTGTGTGCGTGCGTGTGTGTGTGTGTGTGTGTGGTACACACAAAGGCTTAACACTGCCCCGTTTCCGTGTTGCTTATCAAAGCCAAAGGGGCATTGTACTCTGCGTACTTTCGAATAAAATAGTCCGCTTCCTTTTGAGGCCTCGCGGTATTCATAAAACGGAAGGCAAACTCCAAAGCAGTTAAAAAAACAAAAACAAAGCGGCACCCCTTGCAGTACAATTCCGTTGCAACTTTTCAACTCAATTCATTTGCATTTAATCTTGGAAGTGTGCATTTCAAAATGGCAACTACTTTTCCTCCCAAAAGTTCTTCGACTTGACTCCCGTGTGTCATTTCCAACTCCAAAGCCACAATCAGATACTTGCCGAGGTTATCAATATATGCAGAAGACTTTGCCAAAATACATTCCCGGTTCATGTTCATTCGAAACCGATTGATTGACAATCAAGAAACGGTAAACGTCCAAGAGAGCATTTATGGCTGGCGATTGGAGAATACTGCAACGATTTGGCGCCCTCGCGCGGCCGTTTGCGAGATTGCGCATTAGCGGAGGGTTTCTTGAGGTTGCGCGCTGGCGGCGGCGTTGGCGTTGGCGGCGGCGGCTCGCAGGATTCCCCGCAGCACTTTGTAGTGGGCGAGGGGCTGGTTCTCCTTGGGGGGGTAGCAGGGTCCCATCTCGGTGGCGTAGGCGTCGGAAGCGCAGCACCCAAAGGCCGTCGGCCGGCAGCACCAAGTCGGTCTGCTCCGGGTGGAACACGGGGCAGGGCGGCGGACCGGGCTGCACCTGCCAAAAGACGTTCGTGGCGTGAGAGGTTGTCGTTTTTGTCGTCACTTTTTCTGCAGGGACGTGCACGGAAAAATTGTAGGGGTGCTTTTATGTTCAGGACCCCCCCCCCCAAAAAAAAATAATAATAATGTTACAAAGTTTGAAGGTGCATGCTTTTTATTTCATTCTGCGCTTCTCCCTTCAAGAAAGTTGGTCGGGCGTTTACCTGCGGGTTGAGGGTGACTTCCAGCGGAGCGTCGGGCACCACGACGAAAAGCCGCAGCAGCTGAGCAAAGTGGGGCTTGACCCCTCGCCCCTGCGAGGGCGAGGGCACGTAGAGCGGCACGTCGGCGCTGAGCACCCTGCCGGCGGGCTCCTTGGCGCCGCCCGGTCCCAGCGCCTTGACGGTCTTGTCGGGCCCCGAGCCGATGAAGCGCCGCCCTCGGCCGTCCTCGTACTCGAAGCCCACGTAGGCCCGCGCCGTGTCGTCCCGCCGCCGGCCCCGGCCGGGCCCGCCCGCGCCCCCTCGCTTTCCCACCAGCGTCTTGTTGGGAGCCGGCCAGGAGGACGCGCCCCCGTCCGGCGGCTCGGCCGGGTCGTCCTCGGAGCGGGAGCGGATCACCAAGTCCCACGGCAGCAGGAAGGAGGCGCCGGGGAGGAAGCCGGGCTGCTCCAGCCCCTTGTGGCAATTGTACGACTTGGCCGGGCCCAGTTTGACCAGCGACCAGCTGGAGAATTTCGGCAGGAGGCCTTTGGGGCAGCCCGAGTGCGTCATTCCCGGGAGGTACTCCACGGTGGAGGGCTGGCGGTCGGCCAGGCTGGGACGCTTCTGCTGGACTTGGCCGTCGGCGGCGGCGGCGGCCGAGGCCGAGTCGCCGTCCGCGTAAGGGCCCAAGCTGTCGGTGGACTGGCCCAGGCTGAGTGCCAGGCTCAGGCTGGTGTCGCCGGGCGTGTGGCTGTGGGCGGCGCCGGGCTCCTTCAGACGCTCGGCGTCGGCCTCGCACGCCGGACGCTGCTGCGCCGCCCGGTGGCTGGCCGGGGCCGGGTCGGGAGTGCTCGGCTGGAAGACGGGGAAGTCGATCCGCTCCAGCTTCCCGCAGCATTTCTCCTCCAGGGCCTGCGCGAGCACAACGGTGGGAGGTAAGAGGGGAGTGCTGTCCCAACAAAAAGCCTAATTTGTGTCATCGATTCTCAACTCTTTTCAAATTTACATTGAAAATTAAAAGCGCCAAATTCAAACCAAACCTGCAGGCGTGCGTGTACGTGTCTAATTAACCGATGGATGAAAAGCGGACATTTCCCAAATGTTGTCACCGAAGACCAATATTTTTTTTCCAATCCCATCTCCGTCGGCCACTCCAGACCTGGTAAAACTCGTAGTTTGCCGCCTGAACGTCAAAGGGGTCCTCACGGGGGGCCTGCTTCCTTCCGCAGTTGCAGGAGCCGGTGGAGCGCCCCCTGCTGTTGTGGTTGAGAATGGGCGGGTTGTGATCCACGTCGGTTGTCTCTCCTAGCAAAATTGATGAAAAATTGCATCTGGACGGACATTTTGCAGGAGCTTGTTGCCTGCCCCCCTCCCCCAATTTGGCCTTACCCGGTTGCGGCAGAAGGTGAAACTTGTGAACGCAGTGCTGGTCGGAGAGGCTGCGCTCCTCGCACAGCTGGTGCCCGTTGCTCCAGAACTTGTAGCAGTCCTCGTGGACCTGCAGGGCGTAGCGCTGGAAGGCCACGCCGCGCGCGTGCTGGCTGTAGACGCGCAGCGCCTGCGCAAGCTGGTTCTTGTGCACGGCCGTGGTGTAGTTGTGCGGCAGGTTGGCCTGGTAGGCGCTGTGGGCCAGAGGCAGCGCCTTCTGGCACCGGTTCTCCGAGAACTTGGCGTCGGCGTCCAGAAACCCGTCCAGCACCTTCAGCTGGAGCTGAACCTTGGCCGCCAGCTCGGCCGTGTCCTCGTCGCCGCCGCCGCCCACCAGCGCCTGGTGGAGCTTTAGCGCCACCTGTGCCGGTTTCGGAGAGTTAAAAAACTTTTTTTTTTTTTAACTGGACTTTCTACTGACCTGTGCCCACTTGGAGTAGGATGGCAGCTCAAAGTGGCACGGTTGCGGGTTCCGTCCCACGCTGTCGTCGAAACCCTTTTTGGTCAGAACCAGCTCCACGTGCTGCCACAGAAACTCCTTCAAGCTGCAGTCGGCCGGCGCCGCGCCCCCCGCCGCCGCCGACTGCTCCGCCGCCGCGCCCCGCCGGGCCGAGCGCCGCATCTGTTGGTAGCGGCGAGGGCCGGAGACCGGCGCGCCCGAGTCCTGCTCGCACGGGATGCAGTTGGAGCGCAGCTGGCTCAGCAAGGCGCCCACGGGGTCCTCGTCCGAGGCGGGCAGCACGTAGACGAAGGCCTGGTTGGCGGGCACGGTGAACAGGCAGTTGCCGCTCTGGTTGGTCAGCACGCGGCTTTTGCGGAAGATGCGGTAGATTTGGTCCTCCAGGGCGTGTTGCAGGCGCCGCCGGGGCGAGTGCTTTTTGGGCTTGTCCGGGTGGATGCCCGCCTCGGGGCCGTTGGGCACCTGGAGAGGAAACGCATCAAGAAACGTTTTTTTCAATGGTAAGAAAAATGTGCGGGCTGAACATTGCATGGCACGTGCGGTGTTTGTATGCACATGGTGGACCTTGAGACTTCCGCTCATCTGGAAGACGAAGAGGAGCCGAGGCGGGCACGGCCGACAGTTGACCTTCCACTCCTTGGACACCGGGCAGTCCTTGACGGCGGCCCGGAGGAGGGGCAGCGCCTTCTGCCTCAGGGCGTCCAGGGCTCGGAAGAGACGGTCGTAGGTGACGTCGAACGTGTGGTTGGGGTGGACGAGCAGCAGGACGTGACACACGGAGAACAGGTAGAGCAGGCCGAGGCAGTGCTGCCGCTCCAGCCCCTTCCAGAAGTCGTGCGCGTCGGCGTGGCCGCTGCCCGCGCTCGCGGAGCGGCAAGCCCGCAGCAGCGGCTGGCGGCCGTCGCACACGGAGGTGAGCAGCAGATACAAGACGCGGTTGTCCGGGTTGTACAGCGCCCGGATGCCGCCGCAGCCGGTGCCCCCGTCGTCCGCTGCGCCGAACGCGGAGAAGACGCGTTTGTCCGCCAGGGTGTTGACGAGCGACTCCTTGAGGGCGCCCGGCTGCATGTCGCTTTTGCCGAAGATGCCGACCACGCACAGGCCGTCGTCCCGGTGATCGGCGTCCTCCGAGACGCCCGCGCGGAGGAGAGTCTCCAAGCTCGCGGCGGCCGCCATGTTGCCCGCCTTCATTTTGTTTTCGAGCCACCAAAACAAAAAGAGCGAGGGGGCGTCAAAATAGTGACGCACCGACGCTACTTCCGGGTTCGACAGCTAAAATGTCCGACTGGATACAAAGGAGACGAAGATGTACGCAGTTCCTCAACGCGTCAATTGACTACACGGTTTATGTAACATGTTTCGACTACGACGACGTTAATGTCATCAAAAGGTTTTCGCTATAGCAATAGTATGTCATCAACAACTATAGAAATTGGAGTGTCTCTTTTGGAGACAAAATAAAAGCGTTTATATTTCGTATATATTTTTTACATTTATTTTCATGACATTATTATTATTATTACTACTATTTTTAACCTGAAATATATTGCTTGTTGTATTCTCTGTGTCCGTGGACATTACTAAAAAAAAATAAAAATAATACTGTACCAAGAATGGCAAATGTGCGTGCGCGTTCTCGCCCTGCGCGAAAACGTCACCCGTGACGTCACGTCCTTCCGATCCGACGAAATCCCAGCAAGCGGGGCGCGCGCCCACTCGTTGGTGAATGGGGGCAGTCCAAACACTTCGCCCAAATCGGTTCGCTAACACCTCCCTTGTGTTCTTCGCCCCACACGCCGGTAGTATACCCTCCGCCATCGGGTGCCAGCTAGCGCGGAAGCTCGCCCCCACCCCCCCGCCTCGAAAAACAATCGCAGCGTCGACTTCGGGCCACCGTACCGCCGCCTGCGTTTCCAGCCGAGCGAAGCGAAGCGAAGCGACGGGCGGAGCTGCGAGTGCGAGCGTGTCCAGGAATGAGCAATGATGGCCGGCTGTGCAGCAGAGGAGAAAACCTTCCGACGGTTCCTGGAGCTCTTTCTCCGGGAGATGAGCCCTCCTCTGCAGGACAGCGACCCGCTGCCCTGCCGCCCCTTGACCGACTTGGTGTGCGAGGACGAGGTGGAGGGGGAATGTCTCGATTTGTGTCTGCAGCACCTCTACAAATAGTTAAGTGGACACTTTTCTGCTTGATATCCGTGCACGTTGCTCATTTGGAGAGTGAAGCTGGGGTGTAGTTCACATGCCCGCTAACCTCCTAACCGCGCTGGGTGTGTCTCCCCCCTCAAAAGAGTTGCATAATGTTTTTGTGAAAATACTGTATTCGTTCAGTTGCTCACTTTATTCTCAGCCGTGCTGCAGAGCCACTTGAGGGGCGGGGGGCGGGCAAAGGTGAACCCCCGATTTTGCGTAACATGCCGACGTCATTGCACAGGAGGGGGGCGGGGGGGAGGAAGACCATCATCTTCTCAGAGGCTAAAAATAACCTTTCTGTTATTTGCCTCCGTTTGGCAAATTCCACACAGGAAAAATGCCACACGAGATGCATTCTTGATGCACTTCTTACATAATGGAGTGTGTGTGTGTGTGTGTGTGTGTGTGTGTGTGTGTGTGTGTGTCAGCACACTTGGCAAAAATGGCAGAGCAAAAAAAAAAAAAAGTGAGAAAATGAGATGCTGGCCTCGTTTCGAATCCAAAATAGGTGCCGGCAGAAGTGTGCTGGCAAGGCAAGCACTCATCTAGGGCACCCGCACCGCACTCGTCGTGTCCGCAAAGGACTGTGCCCCCCCCCCTCTCTCCTTTAAACACCTCGTGGGCATGTGGAGGTGCTCTGGGGTACTCCAGCGGGACGGGTGGGCGGTTCGCAACACGCAAATGCGCCCATCCATTGATTTTCGATTGCGATTGTCCTCATGAGAGTCGCGCCTAAGATGGAGAGTCTAGGCCAGGGGAGGTTTTGGCGAGAGAACTGTCGGGGCCTCGACGCTATAGTTGATCGCGGGACACTGTCGGACGGACGTGCGAAATTGTCTGTTCCGCGATTTGGAGTTTGGCAGTGTCGGGTGTTATTGAGAGGGTGTGGGAGCAAATTGGACGCATCCTGCGCAGGCTGTTTGCGTTCATCCGAAGTTGTCCACTTTAATAACCCGCGTGCGTGCGTCATCCCGTTTTTCGAGCGCAGTGGGAAAAAAAAACGTTCAATTGTGGCATCTTGGCTTTAAAGTGTAATATCAAAGTCATTTCGAATATTTATATATAAATAAATATATATATATATATATATATATATATATATATATATATATATATATATATATATATATATATATATTATATATAACATTCAATTTGGAATTTTCAGTCTGGCCAAGTTTGAGCCTTCAACATGTTAATAAATCGTGAAGAAATATAGCGCCATCTGCTGTATTATTGCATGATGACTCTCAAGTCCCCCCCCCAAAAAATGGTTTTCACGTGTAGTTCGACCGCTTGTGAAGAGATTGAGCGCCAAATTGCGAAAAATGGATACGTGGAAAAGTGGCCTTTCGAATGGGTGGGTGGGGGGGGGGGACACGTCCCGTTATGGGACTGTTTTTCCTCTTGGCCATTTTCGAATGTCAATCAAGACATCATTCTGAAAAACATAGCTTGACTTTTTTTTTAAAAACTTGGCAACTAATTTTCACTTGTTTTTGGACAAGTTGGACCAATTTGAGCGATTTCAACGATTTTTTCAGAACGTTGCCTTTGATCTGTTTTGGGGACTGTTTGTCAACAGTCCCAAAATAGGACGCATTTGCCACAAGGGTGAAGCACAACGTGAAACATGTCTGTATCTGCTCTGCCAACAAAATGTGAGCGACGCTAGCAAGACCTCCATTTCTATATTTGAAAAAAAAAATAGTTGCAAGCGTCACTTCCAGCACTTAATTTCAATCAAGAGTCAACTGCTGATTTTAATCCCATCAGCGACCAAAACGGCAGCCGGTGGTTTGAGCTTCGGGTTCAGAGCCTCTTGACCGTGAGGCAGGCATGCTAACCGCTAGCACGGCATCTCGTGATCCGCTGCGACATCCGTTCTCCCGCCACGGCTATCGCGTTAGCGTTTGGCTTCAACATGATTGCGCGGAAGAGACCTTGAAGGCGGGCGGGCCGTTTCCTTCCTGACCAGCGGCGCCGCGTTATTATTGTGTCGAAGCCCAAAGCGCGACTCCGCCTTCTTCGCTTCCTCCGCCGGGGTGACGACAGCACGGGCTCGCCCGGGGGCCGCGGCCGGTGGCCGGGTCGACTTCCTGTTCCCGCCTCTGCGGTCATGCGTCACAAATGGTGTTGTCGTCGTCGTTGTTCCTGGCGTTGCGCATTTGATTCAGTTCCCTTTGCATGGTTATTGAACTGGTCTCAAAATCTTTTTTTATTTTCTCCTATGGACATCGCCGGCTTTCTGTGACTCTTCCAGTCCTTCTGCATCTCTGTTGCAAGCTGCTGATGAACCGCATACTTTTGGCCTGTTTTGCTGCCACTTCCCTTGCCATCCCCCACTCGTGCTTTCAAGTCAGTCCGGGCAGGAGGAGGAGGGGGGGGGGGGGGAAGAGGCAGTCAAACAGGCCAAAAGACAGATTTCTGTTTTATCAGCAGCTTGCAACAGAGCAAGAGAGAGCGAGGTCAAGACTGGACGAGTCACAGAAAGGTTCGTCGGTCGGGGATTTTGTCATTCTGCTCCTTGTTGTAAAGCACCAAAGTCGCGCAAAAGGTATGAAAAACATTTCCAAAAGGTTCAATTCAATTGGCCTGCAAAGATCATCCTGAAATGGGGGCGGGGCCTGATGTCGGCGAGTCTCCGAAACGCACTTCTGGCTCAAGTTGCTTCCAGTCTGGCTTTTCGAACGGGCTTCCCGCTTCTCGCAGAGGAGGCAGACGTTAGAACTACAAAAACCCTCCCATCCCCCAAAACGGTTCACTAACCTTGCAAAGTGATTTCTACCGCCCCCCCCTGACCCCCTGCAAAAGCAGAATTATCTTTGTCTCAAAACATCCGCCCGCATCCTCGAGAATGTTTTGCTGACTAATTTCGGAGCAAACAAGCGACCGAATCATCAGTTCTTTGAAAAAAAAAATCATTAAAAATCACTGGATCAATCGATTCCTGAAATCATTTTTGGCCGGCTCCTTATTTGCTCTCCAAAGCGCCGAAACACTCGAGTCCGTCAACACGTCCGTCGGCGCCGAGCAGCGTGCCGGAAGGAAGGAAGCCGCCAAACAACGCGCGTCGCCGAGAAGGGTTGCCACGGCAACAGCCCGGCCGCCCTCTCGGGGAAGAGCAATTATGGGTCAGCCGAGCGCCTCGCCAATGCGCTCGGATGTCAACTTTACTGCGAGTCGTGAGTTGCGCACATTCTGTGCTTCTGCTTTTTTTGGGGGGGGTGGGGGGGGCTGCGCTTGCCTTGTTTCCGCTTTTTCTTTTCGAACTTCTCCGTTAGCCAACGACAAAATCCAATCAAAGTATTTTTAGCGCTGACCGCTTTGCAGTAGGAGTCCGGGGGGGGGGGGGGCCAATAGCGAATACGAATATTTGATGACGCCGAGCGTGACGTCGGGCAATTGTGATGAAACGCTTTTGTCGGCCAAGAACACGTGAACACGCCAAAGGCGAGACTTCTCGGTTGCTCTCCCCGTGCCCCCGCGCGCTTCCTTGCCGTTCCCTCGTGACTCGCGGGGGCCTCTTTAGCGCCGGCCTACGCGGACGCCTAAACGGCTAGCGCCGCGAGTCGCAGGCGGCGGGTCCTCCGATTCATCCGACGCGTCATTAGATTGTCTCCGGGCCGGACGGCTAATAATAGAGTCGTGCGAGAGGAGAGTTCAGCGGGTCAATGGACGCGGGGGGCCGGCTGACGGACGCGACGTGGGCGGAACTTGCGCGGAAATCAAGCCGGTTAGCTTCCACAGTTTAATCTCTGGTTATGGCAGAGGATATGTTCCGAGCATCGGGTTGCCACGGCGCCGCCGTCGATGCTCTTCTTCGTTAGCCCGTCTACGGTGTTTCGCAACGTGTGCTAGCATTAAGCTAGCAGAGTTGACTTGAAGCCTCTTTTTTTTTGGCCCATCGTTAATGAGGCGAAGTGGCGTTCGCGGGGGAACCACCGACGGGCTCGCTTCATGAGGATTTCCTCTCTTGCGCCAAGTATTGATGTCGAGCTGATCTATTCGCTCCGGAGGCTGTTTGGACAATGAGCCGGGTTTTTTTTTTTTTTTTGGTTGTTGTTGTTGTTTTTATTCAAGCGGGATTTGAACAGCGATTTTGACCGCAAAGCGGAGTATCTCACGTGTATGGCAATGAAGTGACCCCCTTTTCGAGATGAACTAGTTTCACACTTGAAGCCCCCCCATGTGGCCTTCAAATCAAGTCCCGGATTTCGGTTTTCACCGAGACATAATTCAAAAGAGTTTTGCTCATGGTTTGTTTTTTTGATTTAAAAAAAAAAACGAAACTTGCTTCACGCATACCTAGGTAGCACGAAAACAACAAAAGGACATCCAGCGTCCGTTTGCACTTTTTTCCCTAGTCCGCGCGTCGACCAGCAGTACATTCCCGTACTTGGAATGTGAGGACTTTCTGGAGCAACTTTTTGCACCCCCGCCGCCGTCCCCAGGCTATTTTCTGGGCTACTCCAGTTTTTAGGCGGGGGGGGGGGGCTTGAAACCAGTTGACCCACTTTAACCCCTCTGGAATCATCAGCACTCATCAGTCAACCCCCCCCCCACCTACAAATCACCTGCAAAGATGGATCATTCCGACCATTAAACGCCACTGTTCCAAATGTATGATGTTGTGGATTTTGCTGGCGCCATCCAGTGGCGGGGCTCTGAAGTACACCTTTATCTGCAATTTCGTTCGCTTTTTATTGGTGGATGCTTTTAACTGGAACTGATCAAGTCGACTGGGGGAGGCGGGACAAAAGGCACGTGGAGAGATGTCGGGGGAATAATCCGAGTTACGCTCGACTGATTTTGACACGATTTTCTGTCCAAAGTGTTCCTCCAGGAGGCCTTTTTTTTTTCTGCTGACACACACACACACAAAAAATATATATATCCAAACTTGTACAGACCTCATCAGGTGTTCAAAACTGACGGTGCGTTTTCCTCTTTGAAACATTTTGATGGGAATCTTGTCATGTTGCGACGTGAAGAGCACCTTTTCTTGTTTTTCTCCGGCGGGCTAGCCCGGCCCATCCTTTTGAAATCAATGGCTGGCGTAATCCCTTAATCGGAGCGTCTCGATCGGGATTAGCGTCGGCGGCTACTCGGTCGCTGGAAATGGACACGCCTTACGTATTTCCCCCCCCCACTGGGTCAGTTTCAGTTTCCGTCTTTGGTGACGTGCCCCGAGCCACTTGTGACTGACTGACCAGTGAGATTCCATGGCCCGGTGATGAAGTGCTGCCTTTGTGGGTGAAAATGAGATTCATGCTTTGCTGTTTTCGTGGGGGCGGCTTCCCCGCAAGCGCTCTCTCATTGATTCAACATCCATCCATCCATTTTCCGCCGCTTATCCGGGGTCGGGTCGCGGGCGCAGCAGCTTTAGGAGGGAAGCCCAGACTTCCCTCTCCCCAGCCACTTCTTCCAGCTCTTCCTGGCCGACCCCGAGGCGTTCCCAGGCCAGCTGGGTGACATAGTCTCTCCAAGCGTGTCCTGGGTCGTCCCCGGGGTCTCCTGCCAGTGGGACATGCCCAGAACACCTTACCAGGGAGGCGTCCAGGAGGCATCCTAATTAGATACCCGAGCCACCTCATCTGGCTCCTCTCGATGTGTGATTTTTTTTTTTTTATGTATCAATTTACCAAAACGGTTGACATACTCTAAACGAAACTCCATGTTGGATTGCTCGGGTGCTAAGTGGGATGAAGGCAGGCTAACTGGTCTTTTCCAGCCGTGACTCGCATGGCGGCGTTTCTAAAGGCGGCGCCTTCATTAATTCCCACTCTGGAGAGTCGGCCCCATTTTTGGCAACACGGTGACCTTCATTTAAAAAAAAAAAAGTGTGCAGTGTCCTCCTTTTCTTCCAGCAGCCGGGACGGCCCACGCTTAAGAGCCAGCTCGCCCCCCCCCCCCACCCCACCCCCGCACTGCAATCAAAACGGTCATAATTCAAATGGTGAGTCATGCTCGACGTGGCTGGCAGGTGGCACGAATGCAAAGCAAGCCCTGCGTGTCTCCAACACCAGCCTGCAATCCTTCAGTCTTGCTTGCCCTTGAAGCGGCTGAGCTCTGGGAGGGGGCAGGGGGGCACTCCCTCCCTCCCTCCCACGAACAACTCTTCCCTGTACTGATCAAGTACCTGTATCCGCATTCACATGTAGAGTATTAAAGTAGAAAATCAGGTGACCAACCCCCCACCCCCACCCAGCACTGAACATATTTGCGAAGCCTGTGGCTGTAAAGCAGCAAAAAAATAAAAATATGTTGTGCGGAGGACTAAAAAGGCGCCACTTAAGAGGCGGGCTTGATGGGAGCTATTCTGAGCCCCCCACACTCGACCCGAGTGCCGCCGGGATGACGTAACGTGCTTCTGCTTTGCGTGGGGCAGCGCGTGGCTAGCTTCTTGTGCCTTTTTCGAGACAATACATATCGTGCGTCGCGTAAGCGTACGTCATATTGTTCTTATCATTTTATGTTTGAGCATCACATATTATTTCATGTTAAGAATACCCAAATTCTAATTCTGTTGTTTAGTACTTGCTCGGACATGATTCGATGTTGATAGCTTCCGATTGGTTGAGGAAAAGGAAAACAGGAAGTGTCTTGAGTTGCCGAAAAGAAAGAGCGTTGTTCTCCATCTTTGCTGCGGTGCGGACGTCCTTTCCAATAAACTTGCGTTTGTGACCGCGGGGTGCCTAATGTCGTGGCCCACACTTGCCGCATCTCCCCTGCGAGATTCCAAAGCAGCGCGTGGCCTCCCCGTGCGTGTGTACGAACGAATTCCTCAAACAGCCTTCTTGAAGGAGTCGCTCTTGCAAAAGATGAACTGGCCCTCTGCGAATTATGTAATGCCCCCCCCCCCGCCCCCCCTCTTGAGAATAGCGTGTTCTCTCAACCCGCCGTCTGCTCCACACACGCAAAAACAACAAACGGCTCTTTGTTTTTCTTTTCAAAAATCGCCTTTTGATTGATTGGAGAGAAAGAGAGATGGAGGGGGGAGGGGGCGCTTTCACCTCACGAAGAAGAAGAAAAACAACGCCGGCCTGGTGTTGTGAGGACGGCCGACACGGGTGACCGTCTGTCAATTGGCTCTGTTGCCGTGGCAACAACCTTGATGCTCCGTTGCGGGGTAAAATCGAGCCACAAAAAAAAAAAAAGAAAAAACCCCCCCATGACCACCGCATCCGTGAGTCATCGGCGAACACGCACTCGCAGCCTCCTGAATGCGGCACAAAGCGTCGCGGGAGCGCTGGAGGTTGAATCGGTGAGGGAGCGACGAGGTTGTTCAAAAGCAGCGGTGGGAACGTATGAACGGCGGCATTTGACGCAGCCCCCCTTGCGTGGATTTAGAGAAAAAAAGAGACTTCGGGGGGCGCACTTAAATCAAAAGAATACGCGTGTATTTGGACACATTGTGGACTTGTTTGAAATAGAAATGCTGTGACAAACCAGGGTAGACGCGCTAATGCTACGAGGCTAGTTAAGCTGATGTGCTAACCGTGCCAGCCGAGATAAACGCACTTGCTAACTTTGGTAGCCGGTGTTCAGCTATTCCTTGGCAAACTTGGGATAACGTCTCCACATGCTCACGTTGTCGGACTACTCGAGAAAACCCCCGTGCTAACTCTGCCAGCGCAAGTAAATTCATGCGCTAACTTTGCTAACCTCTAACTTACCTAAAGCGCGGTAAACTCGTGCTAACTTCCCTAACCTGGAAAAACCTTGGCTAACTTTGATCAGCTCCGTAAACTCGCGTGAAGGGAAGCCGTTTATTAAACCTGGGCACGCTTTATTTAGCCTGCGGCTCACACTACAGACATTTGAGCCCTTACTTCCTGCTAGTTAGAATCCCACAATGATCCCAAAAGCGCACAACACTTGGCAACGGAAGTACCCGACGCCGAGATGTTCTGTCAAATTGCCTGTCGATGTTCTTGTCAGTGTGCGATCTTTGCTAGCAGCCCGGGTTACCTCATGTGCTAACTGTGCTAGCATCCGTCAACTCCATGTGCTAGTTTCACTCAATTCTTGCTAACTTGGTAAACTTGAGTCAACGGAAGTGCTAAGGCCTGCGTCTTCCTCGCTCGCTGCGCTACGTTTTTAGCCCGCGTCGGTTCGAGACGCACAATCGCGTATCATCGCGTATCTTGGCGCTACGCTGACAGCGCTCTCGTGTCCCGTCTGCCATCTTGGTCACGCTTGATAATGAGACGCAAACTAGCCCTTCTGATATGGAATCCAATGTTTGCCTTTCATGCCAGCGCTCCCATTTGCTCTTATAAGCAAAGGGTATGTTTTCCCCCGCGTTCACATTTGTTCCCACATCGAGATGCGCATCTGTTTTTTTCGGTGCGCGCTGGAGGCCTCGTGAGATTAAGCCGCTTCTTTTAATCCTCCTACGCGCCACATGACTCGATCGTGATGCGCGAGCTCGGCTGGAGCTCTCGTTGGCGCGCCGCCTTCGTCTCCTCGGGGACCACCGCGTGCCAGTCGGAGCTCCTCGCCTCAGCATCCGCCCCCCCCTCCGTCGGGTAGGGGCGGGGGGGGGGTTCTATGAATGGAGAGAATGCTGGAAGAGACCCCCCGCCATGCTCCCGTCTTCGACTTCCCTCAAAGGCACTTGTACGGTTTGGAGTCCTCAGTTCTAACGTTAGACTTAGAACTGTGTGGGGGGGGGGGTTACCTGAGGTGGTCACCCGCATGTTTGCATTCAAACCAACAACCTCACGCGTTGCCCGAATACGTCAAATTTGAACTGTGCGGTCTTGCTCCCATCCCAAATCCACAGTAACTGCCCGTGCTCGCTGGCGGCAGCCTTGGCCAGGGCGACGTCGGACAGCATCCTACAGAGCGACCTCACCATCCATCACCTCATCAAGAGTGTGGAAGACGGAGTCGGACCCTTACCCCGTGAGTCCGACCGACCGTGTGTGCTTGTAATTTAACCAGAATGGCTCCGGCTCTAGGATTGAGCCCTGAGGCACACCAGACCAGTACTTTTGGTGAGCGATTGGGCTTGCTTCCAAAATATTTGCCTTCCAAGTACAAATTTGAAAAGAGGGCGACCGTTTCACCGGCAGCGAGCGAGGAGGTCCTTTGAGACCTGACAGTCTCTCTTTGTCTCAGCTTAACTACGAACTTCTCTAATCAGCCTCTCGGAAAAAGTAAAGCAGCTCCCGCCGGGGTTTTTGACGTTCGCAAGTGTGTCACGCGCTTGCTTTGGGAAACGGGCTCACGCGGGATCCCCTTGGGCGTCGCAGAGATCGAGGCGGTCAAGTTGGCTCGGCTCATCTTCGCGCCTCTTCGAGACGTGCGGCGCGTGGACCAAGGAGCTGCCTTACCGCCGCCGCCCGCAGCCCTACTACGAGACGTCCATCCACGCCATCAAGAACATGCGGCGCAAGATGGAGGACCGGCACCTCATCATCCCCGACTTCAACACGCTTTTCAACATTCAGGTGAGCGCAGCCGCGGCCCGGTTCTTCGCCTTCAGGGTTCGCATTTGGATGCGGTTGGACCAGATCTCGAGGACTCCCGAGAAACGGCCCGAGCGCCTCTGCTTGAAAGTGAAATGGAAGCCTTGGTTGTCGCCGGTGTAAACCTGAGCGACGTGGCGACAGAATTCCATGTTCGTAAAGTAAATCAAGCCTGAGAGACCGTCGCCGCAATGACTCCAAAATGGCCGCTCCGATCCAAAATGGCCGACTTCATGTGTGTTTTCGGGCATTGGTTCGTGAGACTTTTTTGGGTCTCTGGTGTGTTTAGGATCAGGAAGAACAAGCTTTCTTCGCCGTGTTTGACGGGCACGGCGGCGTGGACGCCGCCATTTACGCCGCCAACCATCTCCACGTCAACCTGGCTCGCCAGGACTCTCTAAGCCAAGACCCCGGCGAGGCCCTCCGCCGCGCCTTCAAAATCACCGACGAGCACTTTGTCAAGAAAGCCTCGCGGGAGGTAAGCGTCCGCCGCCGCCGCCGCACAGTTTTTCTCTCTCTCTGAGCTTGAACCCGCGCGGTCGCTCCGGCAGAACCTGCGCTGCGGCACGACGGGCGTGGTGACGTTCCTGCGCGGTCGGACGTTGCACGTCGCCTGGCTGGGAGACTCCCAGGTCATCCTGGTCCGCCGGGGGGAAGTGGTGGAGTTGATGAAACCGCACAAACCGGACAGAGAGGTAGCCGGAGTGATTGGCCACGCGCGGCAGGAGGGAACAAAACGGCGTTTGACTTTGTTTCTCCAAACGTCCGCAGGATGAGAAGCAACGGATCGAAGCCCTGGGAGGCTGCGTGATCTGGTTCGGGACGTGGAGGGTCAACGGCAGCCTGTCGGTATCCAGAGCCATCGGTAAGCCGTCCGTCCGGCGCCGGCGGTCGAACGGCGATGTGAAAGTCTCAACCAGCTTCGGGTTTCCCTCGCCAGGCGACTCGGAGCACAAGCCCTACATCTGCGGCGACGCCGACCACGCCGCCTTCCCGCTGGACGGCTCGGAGGACTACCTGCTCCTGGCCTGCGACGGCTTTTGGGACACGGTGAGTCCGGACGAGGCGGTGCGCGTGGTGAGCGACCACCTCCGGGAGAACGCCGGCGACACCGCCATGGTGGCGCACAAGCTGGTGGCCTCGGCCCGCGACGCCGGCTCCAGCGACAACATCACCGTCGTCGCCGTCTTCCTGCGAGATCCGCGCGCCCCGCCGGCGCCCGCCGGCGCCGAGGAGGACGAGGACGAGGGCGCCGCCGAGGCCGAGGCGGGGGAGGAGCCCGCCGCCGAGGCGGAGGAGGAAGCTGAAGAAGAAGAAGAGGAGGAGGAAGAGGAGGAGGCGGCGGCCAGGGCGGAGCGCGGCGGCGGCGAGGGGGGCAGCGCGGCGGACAACGAGGGGAAAAGCCGCGGCGGCTGGCCCCTGCAGCAGTGCTCGGCCCCCGCCGACCTCGGCTACGAAGACCGCACGGACTCCTTCACGGACAGAACCAGCCTCAGCCTCACGGGGCCCGCGCCGGGGGGCCGCGTCCCTTCCCTGCGGCGTTGGCGCTTCCTGGAGAAACGCCCACTGAGGAGCAGGTCCCGCCTCGCTCTCACGGACCCGCTGGGGCCCCGGACCGCCTCGCCGTTCGGCCGGGTGCCCGGGCCGAGCCGCAGATGCGGCGACCTCAGGCGGCGCCGCGGAGTTGCCGAGCCGCCGGGTCCCGCGCCCCTTTACGCCATCTGGGAGCCCGGCGCCGCCGCGCCCCGACTTCCCCGCGCCGCCGCCATCTGACGCGAGCCGCCGCCCTAAACGCGGAACCAACCTCCTTCCCGCTTAACCTCCTCCGAACCAACGCAATTTTCGTTCGGTTTCTTTCTGGATACTTTAGATAGTTGTGGCTCTTGCGTTCGTAAACGTTGACTGGTTGTGTCTGTCCGCGGGGGGGCGGGGGGGGTGGAGCTAATTAAAAAAAATAGTAAATATCAGCCAGCCCACCAAACATAAGCTGCGCTCCAAAGTATACCACATCATCGTGAAGCTCCAAAATGTTCACATTGATGGTTCTGCTCATAAATATCTTTACAGCGGTGGTGGGTGGAGTCTCCCCCCCCCCTCTCTCTGATTGTTCTGAACTCCTCTTTTCATTCCATCGACATCATTGAGTGGAATAACGCCGCTTCGCAGGAGTTCCATTCAGTGGCTAGGAGCTGGCAAAGCTAACAACAAAGCTAGCAGAACAACAACAGCTAACGGCCCGTTGTTGCTCTGCTACTTTAGTCCGCAAACGGGGCGAGACCAGACCAAGAGCGCCTCTGCTGGTTCCTGCCAAGCAGTGCGCTCCATTTTGCCTCCATAGCTTCAGGCTGCCATCCGTCGATTCCACAAAATTGGTCGGAATTCACCATTCGGTGGTTTTCGCTAACATTGAGTTCCCGTTTAGCATGTTGCGAAGGGGCTTCATCCGACCTCAGAAAGGCAGACAAATTCGGCGCTGCCGCGACATGCTTTTCATTAGTCAGGAAGGCGGTTCCTTTCAGATTTTTGGACACGGAGACCGCCGACCCTTCTGTCGTTCCGCCGTTGACCCGGTATGTTATCCGCGCGGCTTGTCTACACATAAGAGCACTTAAAAGGACGGGTTACTAAAGATTAGTCGTTACTTGATTAGATGCTGTATCACGCTTTCCCCGATGTGGATTTGGCCCCTGCGTTCATGGATTTTTGAGCGAGGACAAAGGGCGATTTAGGTATGCGTTCCCTTGACGTCGGCAGCGTAACGCAGCGCGGGCACTTTGACGGCTTCTGCCAAAGCCTTCTTCGCCCCGAAAACTTACCAAGACGGCACCGTCGAGTCCGGATCGTCTTTGTGTGTCCTATTTGTGCCACTTTTCCCAAGAAAAGTTGTCTTCAACTAGCCTAGTGACTGCGTACCAAATAGCCAGCTCACCGACGACATACCTGTATAGCAATTTCAAAGTCGTCCAGGTTCATATTTTTCGTTTCCAATAATACCATGAAAAGTTGTCTGAAGCTAGCACACAAACCGGAAACCTCCTAGCCAGCTAGCAACTTAGCCAGCTAGCAACTTAGCCAGCTAGCAACTTAGCCAGCTTGCTGGAGGTAGAGCAATTTAACAATAAACAGTCACACGGGTTCTTTTTGTTTGTTTTGTTTCCCATGTTGGCATGAAAAATGGTCTTATTCAAGAGGGACAATAAGATCATCACAACTCAATTGTCAACAAAGTGGTCCGATATTGTTTATTTTCCCATGAAGAAGTTGTCTTAAACTAGCAGAACAACTGGAAAGCCGCTAGCCTATTAGCTGGAGATGCCAAGTGGTCCAAGTGTATTATTTTGGTTTTCGATGATACCAGAAGATGTTGTCTTAATATGGTTTTTGTTTCTAACGACCTAAGCTAGCTAGCACAACAGTCTTTTTTTTTTTATTGCTCTGTATATCAAACTACGGTATTACGTTCTCTGCGATGCTAAACCAGCCCTAACGTCGATTGCAGCGCCATCCGCGGCTCCACTTGAATCTCCTCGTAAAAGAACAAACCGCATGATTCAAATGGTGACACTTTCTTCATATCACCCGACAGCCTTATGCCAAATTACCGCTAATTCAAGTTCATTACGTTCTAAATTCCGACTGCAACTGAATTCAATGAATGATGATGGACTTTGTATTAGGAGTATTTTATTTTATTTTCTCCGTAAGATGCTCATTCGACTTCATACATAGCCTAAGGTTAGGAATACTGCGTAGTGCAGCGCTTGCTTCCTCGATGAAGTGAGCCATAAATTTTCTACCTTCGCAGGTAGCATCGTAAGTTTGTCTCTTCCTGTAAAGACGTATATAAAGTCAAAGCAGTGAAGATTCCGCCTTCCGAAGTGGTATCTGACTCGAAGGCCGTCACCGTTTAGTGCAGCCGCATTTAACGCATATAACAACGACAACAAATAGCTGGCTCCTTGTGATCACCGGCTTTATTTGACCCGCCTTGCGCCACATTTTGCCAATCGGGTTACAGTAGAGACCGCTCACAACAACGTGCTGAGATCGGGCCTTTCCAACTTGTCTTGCCTTTCTATGACTCTCCAGTCTCTGCTGAAACCCGCTAATGGCACGACCAACCCCTCACTTCAGGATTTTGGCCTGTCTTACTGCCACTTCTCTTCCATCGTACCCCTCTCTCCTGCTGGAAAAAAGACTTGTTCAAGAGAAGCGGCAGGAAAAACGTGGCAAAATCCAGATGCCGGGGTCCTGAAAGGCGGAGGTTGCATCGGAGGAGATTGCTTGATTTGAATTTTGGAACAAAATTATGTGTGTTTTTCCCACCACAGCGCCATCTGCTGGAGCTCATGGCAATTATTACTTAGTATTTGTTTTGACAGCAATCGTGATTTTCCTCCGATTTTGGACTTGGACCAACTTCGGTGCAACTGGCATCTTTCATTTCGTTCTTTCGGATCCCATTTCAGTGTCGTCCTGGTTGCCTGAAAGGAAATGTGAAAACAAAACAAACAAACATTTGCTGCAAGAGCGGTCTATGTCCAAATGGGCTTACCTCACTTTTTGTATGCGTTTGCAAAGGGTGAAACTTGTTTTCATGGGATCCACTGATGTATCAGTTAAAGTGCTGCCCCGAATATGTCAAAAGTGGAACTCAACCTTTATCTGAAAGAGAGGCCCCCTTTGCTCTCGTCATCCGAAAATGGAGTTAGCCCACTCTAGTTTTTCAATGGCTCATCATCGGTCCATCATTTTATTTGCCTTTCCTAAATGCGCATTGTGTCTGCGTACATAAAAGCTTTCTCTCTTTCTCTCTCTGGAAGCAATAATGTGTTGGGGACAAAACAAAAAGTTCTTCAGGGGGCTTGTCTGGGGACAATATGTGGAAGACGAACCCCCCTCGTGACCATGTGCAGTTTACGTTGAAAGCAAGTACTTACAAGAAATAATCTGTACGTGTATGATGTGTGCTCCTTTAGTATGTGTGTGTGTGTGTATGTATGTATATTATACAGGCACACATACATAAATCATACAGTAAATATAATACCTGTACTGTAACGGATGACTAACCATCATGTATATAAAGACTGGAACAACTCAACGCTGCCTGTCTTTTCATTTTTTAAATAAATGAATTAATAGAAATCAACCAGTGGCCGAAAAAACGACCATGTATAGTAAGGCGTTTTTTGACGAAAAAACGACCATGTATAGTAATGCGTTTTTAACCGAATAAAACGACCATGTATAGTAAGGCTTTTTTTGACGAAAAAACGACCATGTATAATAAGGCGTTTTTTGACGAAAAAACGACCATGTATAGTAAGGCTTTTTTTGACGAAAAAACGACCATGTATAATAAGGCGTTTTTTGACGAAAAAACGACCATGTATAGTAAGGCGTTTTTTTGAAAAAACGACCATGTATAGTAAGGCGTTTTTGATGAAAAACGACCATGTATAGTAAGGCGTTTTGACTAAAAACGACCATGTATAGTAAGGCGTTTTGACTAAAAACGACCATGTATAATAAGCGTTTTTGACTAAAAACGACCATGTATAGTAAGGCTTTTTGACTAAAAACGACCATGTATAATAAGGCGTTTTTGACTAAAAACGACCATGTATAATAAGGCGTTTTTGACTGAAAAACGACCATGTATAGTAAGGCTTTTTTGACTAAAAACGACCATGTATAATAAGGCGTTTTTGACTAAAAACGACCATGTATAATAAGGCGTTTTTGACTAAAAACGACCATGTATAATAAGGCTTTTTGACTAAAAACGACCATGTATAATAAGGCGTTTTTGACTAAAAACGACCATGTATAATAAGGCGTTTTTGACGAAAAACGACCATGTATAATAAGGCGTTTTTGACAAAAAACGACCATGTATAATAAGGCGTTTTTGAAAAAACGACCATGTATAATAAGGCGTTTTTGACTAAAAACGACCATGTATAGTAAGGCTTTTTTGACTAAAAACGACCATGTATAGTAAGGCTTTTTTGACTAAAAACGACCATGTATAGTAAGGCTTTTTTGACTAAAAGCGACCATGTATAATAAGGCGTTTTTGAAAAAACGACCATGTATAATAAGGCTTTTTTGACTAAAAACGACCATGTATAATAAGGCTTTTTTGACGAAAAACGACCATGTATAGTAAGGCTTTTTGACTGAAAAACGACCATGTATAGTAAGGCTTTTTTGACTAAAAACGACCATGTATAGTAAGGCGTTTTTGACTAAAAACGACCATGTATAATAAGGCGTTTTTGACTAAAAACGACCATGTATAATAAGGCGTTTTTGACGAAAAACGACCATGTATAGTAAGGCGTTTTTGACTAAAAACGACCATGTATAGTAAGGCGTTTTTGACTAAAAACGACCATGTATAATAAGGCGTTTTTGAAAAAACGACCATGTATAATAAGGCGTTTTTGACTAAAAACGACCATGTATAATAAGGCGTTTTTGACTAAAAACGACCATGTATAATAAGGCGTTTTTGACTAAAAACGACCATGTATAGTAAGGCGTTTTTGACTAAAAACGACCATGTATAATAAGGCGTTTTTGACTAAAAACGACCATGTATAGTAAGGCGTTTTGACTAAAAACGACCATGTATAATAAGGCGTTTTTGACTAAAAACGACCATGTATAGTAAGGCGTTTTTGACGAAAAAACGACCATGTATAATAAGGCGTTTTTGACTAAAAACGACCATGTATAGTAAGGCGTTTTTGACGAAAAACGACCATGTATAGTAAGGCTTTTTTGACGAAAAACGACCATGTATAATAAGGCGTTTTTGACGAAAAACGACCATGTATAGTAAGGCTTTTTTGACGAAAAACGACCATGTATAGTAAGGCGTTTTTGACTAAAAACGACCATGTATAGTAAGGCGTTTTTGACTAAAAACGACCATGTATAATAAGGCGTTTTTGACTAAAAACGACCATGTATAGTAAGGCTTTTTTGACTAAAAACGACCATGTATAGTAAGGCGTTTTTGAAAAAACGACCATGTATAGTAAGGCGTTTTTGACTAAAAACGACCATGTATAGTAAGGCGTTTTTGACGAAAAACGACCATGTATAGTAAGGCGTTTTTGACGAAAAACGACCATGTATAATAAGGCGTTTTTGACTAAAAACGACCATGTATAGTAAGGCGTTTTTGACGAAAAAACGACCATGTATAGTAAGGCGTTTTTGAAAAAAACGACCATGTATAATAAGGCGTTTTTGACGAAAAAAACGACCATGTATAATAAGGCTTTTTTTGACGAAAAACGACCATGTATAGTAAGGCTTTTTTTGACGAAAAAACGACCATGTATAGTAAGGCTTTTTTTGACTAAAAACGACCATGTATAATAAGGCGTTTTTTGACGAAAAAAACGACCATGTATAGTAAGGCTTTTTTTGACGAAAAAACGACCATGTATAGTAAGGCGTTTTTTGACGAAAAAAACGACCATGTATAGTAAGGCGTTTTTGACGAAAAACGACCATGTATAGTAAGGCGTTTTTGACGAAAAACGACCATGTATAATAAGGCGTTTTTGAAAAAAACGACCATGTATAGTAAGGCGTTTTTGTGAAAAAACGACCATGTATAATAAGGCGTTTTGACTAAAAACGACCATGTATAGTAAGGCGTTTTTGACTAAAAACGACCATGTATAGTAAGGCGTTTTTTGACGAAAAACGACCATGTATAGTAAGGCGTTTTTGACTAAAAACGACCATGTATAATAAGGCGTTTTGACGAAAAAACGACCATGTATAGTAAGGCGTTTTTGACGAAAAACGACCATGTATAGTAAGGCGTTTTTGACGAAAAACGACCATGTATAGTAAGGCGTTTTTGACGAAAAACGACCATGTATAATAAGGCGTTTTTGACGAAAAAACGACCATGTATAGTAAGGCGTTTTTGACTAAAAACGACCATGTATAATAAGGCGTTTTTTGACTAAAAACGACCATGTATAGTAAGGCGTTTTTGACGAAAAACGACCATGTATAGTAAGGCGTTTTTGACTAAAAACGACCATGTATAGTAAGGCGTTTTTACGAAAAAACGACCATGTATAGTAAGGCGTTTTTGACTAAAAACGACCATGTATAATAAGGCGTTTTGTGAAAAAACGACCATGTATAGTAAGGCTTTTTTGACTAAAAACGACCATGTATAGTAAGGCGTTTTTGACTAAAAACGACCATGTATAGTAAGGCGTTTTTGACTAAAAACGACCATGTATAATAAGGCGTTTTTGACGAAAAAACGACCATGTATAGTAAGGCGTTTTTGACTAAAAACGACCATGTATAGTAAGGCGTTTTTGACTAAAAACGACCATGTATAGTAAGGCGTTTTTGACTAAAAACGACCATGTATAGTAAGGCGTTTTTGACGAAAAACGACCATGTATAGTAAGGCGTTTTTGACTAAAAACGACCATGTATAGTAAGGCGTTTTTGACTAAAAACGACCATGTATAGTAAGGCGTTTTTGACGAAAAACGACCATGTATAGTAAGGCTTTTTTGACTAAAAACGACCATGTATAGTAAGGCGTTTTTGAAAAAACGACCATGTATAGTAAGGCGTTTTTGACTAAAAACGACCATGTATAGTAAGGCGTTTTTGACGAAAAACGACCATGTATAGTAAGGCTTTTTTGACGAAAAACGACCATGTATAGTAAGGCGTTTTTGACTAAAAACGACCATGTATAGTAAGGCTTTTTTGACTAAAAACGACCATGTATAGTAAGGCGTTTTTGACGAAAAACGACCATGTATAGTAAGGCTTTTTGACTAAAAAACGACCATGTATAATAAGGCGTTTTGTGACTAAAAACGACCATGTATAGTAAGGCTTTTTTGACTAAAAAGCGACCATGTATAATAAGGCGTTTTTGACGAAAAAACGACCATGTATAGTAAGGCGTTTTTGACGAAAAACGACCATGTATAGTAAGGCTTTTTGACTAAAAAACGACCATGTATAATAAGGCTTTTTGACTAAAAACGACCATGTATAGTAAGGCTTTTTGACTAAAAACGACCATGTATAATAAGGCGTTTTTGACTAAAAACGACCATGTATAATAAGGCTTTTTTGACTAAAAACGACCATGTATAGTAAGGCGTTTTTGACTAAAAACGACCATGTATAGTAAGGCTTTTTTGACTAAAAACGACCATGTATAGTAAGGCGTTTTTGACTAAAAACGACCATGTATAGTAAGGCGTTTTTGACGAAAAACGACCATGTATAGTAAGGCTTTTTTGAAAAAACGACCATGTATAGTAAGGCGTTTTTGAAAAAAACGACCATGTATAGTAAGGCTTTTTGACTAAAAACGACCATGTATAGTAAGGCGTTTTTGACTAAAAACGACCATGTATAGTAAGGCGTTTTTGACTAAAAACGACCATGTATAGTAAGGCGTTTTTGACTAAAAACGACCATGTATAGTAAGGCTTTTTTGACTAAAAACGACCATGTATAGTAAGGCTTTTTGACTAAAAACGACCATGTATAGTAAGGCTTTTTGACTAAAAACGACCATGTATAGTAAGGCGTTTTTGACTAAAAACGACCATGTATAGTAAGGCGTTTTTGACTAAAAACGACCATGTATAGTAAGGCGTTTTTGACTAAAAACGACCATGTATAGTAAGGCGTTTTTGACTAAAAACGACCATGTATAGTAAGGCGTTTTTGACTAAAAACGACCATGTATAGTAAGGCGTTTTTGACTAAAAACGACCATGTATAGTAAGGCGTTTTTGACTAAAAAAGCGACCATGTATAGTAAGGCGTTTTTGACTAAAAACGACCATGTATAGTAAGGCGTTTTGTGACTAAAAACGACCATGTATAGTAAGGCGTTTTTGACTAAAAACGACCATGTATAGTAAGGCGTTTTTTGACTAAAAACGACCATGTATAGTAAGGCGTTTTTGACTAAAAACGACCATGTATAGTAAGGCGTTTTTTGACTAAAAACGACCATGTATAGTAAGGCGTTTTTGCGAAAAAAACGACCATGTATAGTAAGGCGTTTTTGACTAAAAACGACCATGTATAGTAAGGCGTTTTTGACGAAAAACGACCATGTATAGTAAGGCGTTTTTGACTAAAAACGACCATGTATAGTAAGGCGTTTTGACTAAAAACGACCATGTATAGTAAGGCGTTTTTGACTAAAAACGACCATGTATAGTAAGGCGTTTTTGACGAAAAACGACCATGTATAGTAAGGCGTTTTTGACTAAAAACGACCATGTATAGTAAGGCGTTTTTGACTAAAAACGACCATGTATAGTAAGGCGTTTTTTTGACGAAAAACGACCATGTATAGTAAGGCGTTTTTGACGAAAAACGACCATGTATAGTAAGGCGTTTTTGACTAAAAACGACCATGTATAATAAGGCGTTTTTGACGAAAAACGACCATGTATAATAAGGCTTTTTGACTAAAAACGACCATGTATAATAAGGCGTTTTTGACGAAAAACGACCATGTATAATAAGGCGTTTTTGACTAAAAACGACCATGTATAGTAAGGCGTTTTGTGACTAAAAACGACCATGTATAGTAAGGCGTTTTTGACTAAAAACGACCATGTATAATAAGGCGTTTTTGTGAAAAAACGACCATGTATAGTAAGGCGTTTTTGACTAAAAGCGACCATGTATAGTAAGGCGTTTTTGACTAAAAACGACCATGTATAGTAAGGCGTTTTTGACTAAAAACGACCATGTATAGTAAGGCGTTTTTGACTAAAAACGACCATGTATAGTAAGGCGCTTTTGACTAAAAACGACCATGTATAGTAAGGCGTTTTTGACTAAAAACGACCATGTATAGTAAGGCGTTTTTGACTAAAAACGACCATGTATAGTAAGGCGTTTTTGACTAAAAACGACCATGTATAGTAAGGCGTTTTTGACTAAAAACGACCATGTATAGTAAGGCGTTTTTGACTAAAAACGACCATGTATAGTAAGGCGTTTTTGACTAAAAACGACCATGTATAGTAAGGCGTTTTTGACTAAAAACGACCATGTATAGTAAGGCGTTTTTGACTAAAAACGACCATGTATAGTAAGGCGTTTTTGACTAAAAACGACCATGTATAGTAAGGCGTTTTTGACTAAAAACGACCATGTATAGTAAGGCGTTTTTGACTAAAAACGACCATGTATAGTAAGGCGTTTTTGACTAAAAACGACCATGTATAGTAAGGCGTTTTTGACTAAAAACGACCATGTATAGTAAGGCGTTTTTGACTAAAAACGACCATGTATAGTAAGGCGTTTTTGACTAAAAACGACCATGTATAGTAAGGCGTTTTTGACTAAAAACGACCATGTATAGTAAGGCGTTTTTGACTAAAAACGACCATGTATAGTAAGGCGTTTTTGACTAAAAACGACCATGTATAGTAAGGCGTTTTTGACTAAAAACGACCATGTATAGTAAGGCGTTTTTGACTAAAAACGACCATGTATAGTAAGGCGTTTTTGACTAAAAACGACCATGTATAGTAAGGCGTTTTTGACTAAAAACGACCATGTATAGTAAGGCGTTTTGACTAAAAACGACCATGTATAGTAAGGCGTTTTTGACTAAAAACGACCATGTATAGTAAGGCGTTTTTGACTAAAAACGACCATGTATAGTAAGGCGTTTTTGACTAAAAACGACCATGTATAGTAAGGCGTTTTTGACTAAAAACGACCATGTATAGTAAGGCGTTTTTGACTAAAAACGACCATGTATAGTAAGGCGTTTTTGACTAAAAACGACCATGTATAGTAAGGCGTTTTGACTAAAAACGACCATGTATAGTAAGGCGTTTTTGACTAAAAACGACCATGTATAGTAAGGCGTTTTTGACTAAAAACGACCATGTATAGTAAGGCGTTTTTGACTAAAAACGACCATGTATAGTAAGGCGTTTTTGACTAAAAACGACCATGTATAGTAAGGCGTTTTTGACTAAAAAACGACCATGTATAGTAAGGCGTTTTTGACTAAAAACGACCATGTATAGTAAGGCGTTTTTGACTAAAAACGACCATGTATAGTAAGGCGTTTTTGACTAAAAACGACCATGTATAGTAAGGCGTTTTTGACTAAAAACGACCATGTATAGTAAGGCGTTTTTGACTAAAAACGACCATGTATAGTAAGGCGTTTTTGACTAAAAACGACCATGTATAGTAAGGCGTTTTTGACTAAAAACGACCATGTATAGTAAGGCGTTTTTGACTAAAAACGACCATGTATAGTAAGGCGTTTTTGACTAAAAACGACCATGTATAGTAAGGCGTTTTTGACTAAAAACGACCATGTATAGTAAGGCGTTTTTGACTAAAAACGACCATGTATAGTAAGGCGTTTTGACTAAAAACGACCATGTATAGTAAGGCGTTTTTGACTAAAAACGACCATGTATAGTAAGGCGTTTTTGACTAAAAACGACCATGTATAGTAAGGCGTTTTTGACTAAAAACGACCATGTATAGTAAGGCGTTTTTGACTAAAAACGACCATGTATAGTAAGGCTTTTTTGACTAAAAACGACCATGTATAGTAAGGCGTTTTTGACTAAAAACGACCATGTATAGTAAGGCGTTTTTGACTAAAAACGACCATGTATAGTAAGGCGTTTTTGACTAAAAACGACCATGTATAGTAAGGCGTTTTTGACTAAAAACGACCATGTATAGTAAGGCGTTTTTGACTAAAAACGACCATGTATAGTAAGGCGTTTTTGACTAAAAACGACCATGTATAGTAAGGCGTTTTTGACTAAAAACGACCATGTATAGTAAGGCGTTTTTGACTAAAAACGACCATGTATAGTAAGGCGTTTTTGACTAAAAACGACCATGTATAGTAAGGCGTTTTTGACTAAAAACGACCATGTATAGTAAGGCGTTTTTGACTAAAAACGACCATGTATAGTAAGGCGTTTTTGACTAAAAACGACCATGTATAGTAAGGCGTTTTTGACTAAAAACGACCATGTATAGTAAGGCGTTTTTGACTAAAAACGACCATGTATAGTAAGGCGTTTTGACTAAAAACGACCATGTATAGTAAGGCGTTTTTGACTAAAAACGACCATGTATAGTAAGGCGTTTTTGACTAAAAACGACCATGTATAGTAAGGCGTTTTTGACTAAAAACGACCATGTATAGTAAGGCGTTTTTGACTAAAAACGACCATGTATAGTAAGGCGTTTTTGACTAAAAACGACCATGTATAGTAAGGCGTTTTTGACTAAAAACGACCATGTATAGTAAGGCGTTTTTGACTAAAAACGACCATGTATAGTAAGGCGTTTTTGACTAAAAACGACCATGTATAGTAAGGCGTTTTTGACTAAAAACGACCATGTATAGTAAGGCGTTTTTGACTAAAAACGACCATGTATAGTAAGGCGTTTTTGACTAAAAACGACCATGTATAGTAAGGCGTTTTTGACTAAAAACGACCATGTATAGTAAGGCGTTTTTGACTAAAAACGACCATGTATAGTAAGGCGTTTTTGACTAAAAACGACCATGTATAGTAAGGCGTTTTTGACTAAAAACGACCATGTATAGTAAGGCGTTTTTGACTAAAAACGACCATGTATAGTAAGGCGTTTTTGACTAAAAACGACCATGTATAGTAAGGCGTTTTTGACTAAAAACTAAAAACGACCATGTATAGTAAGGCGTTTTGACTAAAAACGACCATGTATAGTAAGGCGTTTTTGACTAAAAACGACCATGTATAGTAAGGCGTTTTTGACTAAAAACGACCATGTATAGTAAGGCGTTTTTGACTAAAAACGACCATGTATAGTAAGGCGTTTTTGACTAAAAACGACCATGTATAGTAAGGCGTTTTTGACTAAAAACGACCATGTATAGTAAGGCGTTTTTGACTAAAAACGACCATGTATAGTAAGGCGTTTTGACTAAAAACGACCATGTATAGTAAGGCGTTTTTGACTAAAAACGACCATGTATAGTAAGGCGTTTTTGACTAAAAACGACCATGTATAGTAAGGCGTTTTTGACTAAAAACGACCATGTATAGTAAGGCTTTTGACTAAAAACGACCATGTATAGTAAGGCGTTTTTGACTAAAAACGACCATGTATAGTAAGGCGTTTTTGACTAAAAACGACCATGTATAGTAAGGCGTTTTTTTTTGACTAAAAACGACCATGTATAGTAAGGCGTTTTTGACTAAAAACGACCATGTATAGTAAGGCGTTTTTGACTAAAAACGACCATGTATAGTAAGGCGTTTTTGACTAAAAACGACCATGTATAGTAAGGCGTTTTTGACTAAAAACGACCATGTATAGTAAGGCGTTTTTGACTAAAAACGACCATGTATAGTAAGGCGTTTTTGACTAAAAACGACCATGTATAGTAAGGCGTTTTTGACTAAAAACGACCATGTATAGTAAGGCGTTTTTGACTAAAAACGACCATGTATAGTAAGGCGTTTTTGACTAAAAACGACCATGTATAGTAAGGCGTTTTTGACTAAAAACGACCATGTATAGTAAGGCGTTTTTGACTAAAAACGACCATGTATAGTAAGGCGTTTTTTGACTAAAAACGACCATGTATAGTAAGGCGTTTTTGACTAAAAACGACCATGTATAGTAAGGCGTTTTTGACTAAAAACGACCATGTATAGTAAGGCGTTTTTGACTAAAAACGACCATGTATAGTAAGGCGTTTTTGACTAAAAACGACCATGTATAGTAAGGCGTTTTTGACTAAAAACGACCATGTATAGTAAGGCGTTTTTGACTAAAAACGACCATGTATAGTAAGGCGTTTTTGACTAAAAACGACCATGTATAGTAAGGCGTTTTGACTAAAAACGACCATGTATAGTAAGGCGTTTTTGACTAAAAACGACCATGTATAGTAAGGCGTTTTTGACTAAAAACGACCATGTATAGTAAGGCGTTTTTGACTAAAAACGACCATGTATAGTAAGGCGTTTTTGACTAAAAACGACCATGTATAGTAAGGCGTTTTTTTTTGACTAAAAACGACCATGTATAGTAAGGCGTTTTTGACTAAAAACGACCATGTATAGTAAGGCGTTTTTGACTAAAAACGACCATGTATAGTAAGGCGTTTTTGACTAAAAACGACCATGTATAGTAAGGCGTTTTTGACTAAAAACGACCATGTATAGTAAGGCGTTTTGACTAAAAACGACCATGTATAGTAAGGCGTTTTTGACTAAAAACGACCATGTATAGTAAGGCGTTTTTGACTAAAAACGACCATGTATAGTAAGGCGTTTTTGACTAAAAACGACCATGTATAGTAAGGCGTTTTTGACTAAAAACGACCATGTATAGTAAGGCGTTTTTGACTAAAAACGACCATGTATAGTAAGGCGTTTTTGACTAAAAACGACCATGTATAGTAAGGCGTTTTGACTGACTAAAAACGACCATGTATAGTAAGGCGTTTTTGACTAAAAACGACCATGTATAGTAAGGCGTTTTTGACTAAAAACGACCATGTATAGTAAGGCGTTTTTGACTAAAAACGACCATGTATAGTAAGGCGTTTTTGACTAAAAACGACCATGTATAGTAAGGCGTTTTTGACTAAAAACGACCATGTATAGTAAGGCGTTTTGACTAAAAACGACCATGTATAGTAAGGCGTTTTTGACTAAAAACGACCATGTATAGTAAGGCGTTTTTGACTAAAAACGACCATGTATAGTAAGGCGTTTTTGACTAAAAACGACCATGTATAGTAAGGCGTTTTTGACTAAAAACGACCATGTATAGTAAGGCGTTTTTGACTAAAAACGACCATGTATAGTAAGGCGTTTTTGACTAAAAACGACCATGTATAGTAAGGCGTTTTTGACTAAAAACGACCATGTATAGTAAGGCGTTTTTGACTAAAAAAAAACGACCATGTATAGTAAGGCGTTTTTGACTAAAAACGACCATGTATAGTAAGGCGTTTTTGAAAAACGACCATGTATAGTAAGGCGTTTTTGACTAAAAACGACCATGTATAGTAAGGCGTTTTTGACTAAAAACGACCATGTATAGTAAGGCGTTTTTGACTAAAAACGACCATGTATAGTAAGGCGTTTTTGTATAGAAGGCTTTTGACTAAAAACGACCATGTATAGTAAGGCGTTTTTGACTAAAAACGACCATGTATAGTAAGGCGTTTTTGACTAAAAACGACCATGTATAGTAAGGCGTTTTTGACTAAAAACGACCATGTATAGTAAGGCGTTTTGACTAAAAAAAACGACCATGTATAGTAAGGCGTTTTTTGACTAAAAACGACCATGTATAGTAAGGCGTTTTTGACTAAAAACGACCATGTATAGTAAGGCGTTTTTGACTAAAAACGACCATGTATAGTAAGGCGTTTTTGACTAAAAACGACCATGTATAGTAAGGCGTTTTTGACTAAAAACGACCATGTATAGTAAGGCGTTTTTGACTAAAAACGACCATGTATAGTAAGGCGTTTTGACTAAAAACGACCATGTATAGTAAGGCGTTTTTGACTAAAAACGACCATGTATAGTAAGGCGTTTTTGACTAAAAACGACCATGTATAGTAAGGCGTTTTTGACTAAAAACGACCATGTATAGTAAGGCGTTTTTGACTAAAAACGACCATGTATAGTAAGGCGTTTTTGACTAAAAACGACCATGTATAGTAAGGCGTTTTTGACTAAAAACGACCATGTATAGTAAGGCGTTTTTGACTAAAAACGACCATGTATAGTAAGGCGTTTTTGACTAAAAACGACCATGTATAGTAAGGCGTTTTTGACTAAAAACGACCATGTATAGTAAGGCGTTTTTGACTAAAAACGACCATGTATAGTAAGGCGTTTTTGACTAAAAACGACCATGTATAGTAAGGCGTTTTTGACTAAAAACGACCATGTATAGTAAGGCGTTTTTGACTAAAAACGACCATGTATAGTAAGGCGTTTTTGACTAAAAACGACCATGTATAGTAAGGCGTTTTGACTAAAAACGACCATGTATAGTAAGGCGTTTTTGACTAAAAACGACCATGTATAGTAAGGCGTTTTGACTAAAAACGACCATGTATAGTAAGGCGTTTTTGACTAAAAACGACCATGTATAGTAAGGCGTTTTTGACTAAAAACGACCATGTATAGTAAGGCGTTTTTGACTAAAAACGACCATGTATAGTAAGGCGTTTTTGACTAAAAACGACCATGTATAGTAAGGCGTTTTTGACTAAAAACGACCATGTATAGTAAGGCGTTTTGACTAAAAACGACCATGTATAGTAAGGCGTTTTTGACTAAAAACGACCATGTATAGTAAGGCGTTTTTGACTAAAAACGACCATGTATAGTAAGGCGTTTTTGACTAAAAACGACCATGTATAGTAAGGCGTTTTTGACTAAAAACGACCATGTATAGTAAGGCGTTTTTGACTAAAAACGACCATGTATAGTAAGGCGTTTTTGACTAAAAACGACCATGTATAGTAAGGCGTTTTTGACTAAAAACGACCATGTATAGTAAGGCGTTTTTGACTAAAAAAACGACCATGTATAGTAAGGCGTTTTTGACTAAAAACGACCATGTATAGTAAGGCGTTTTTGACTAAAAACGACCATGTATAGTAAGGCGTTTTTGACTAAAAACGACCATGTATAGTAAGGCGTTTTTGACTAAAAACGACCATGTATAGTAAGGCGTTTTTGACTAAAAACGACCATGTATAGTAAGGCGTTTTTGACTAAAAACGACCATGTATAGTAAGGCGTTTTTGACTAAAAACGACCATGTATAGTAAGGCGTTTTTGACTAAAAACGACCATGTATAGTAAGGCGTTTTTGACTAAAAACGACCATGTATAGTAAGGCGTTTTTGACTAAAAACGACCATGTATAGTAAGGCGTTTTTGACTAAAAACGACCATGTATAGTAAGGCGTTTTTGACTAAAAACGACCATGTATAGTAAGGCGTTTTTGACTAAAAACGACCATGTATAGTAAGGCGTTTTTGACTAAAAACGACCATGTATAGTAAGGCGTTTTTGACTAAAAACGACCATGTATAGTAAGGCGTTTTTGACTAAAAACGACCATGTATAGTAAGGCGTTTTTGACTAAAAACGACCATGTATAGTAAGGGCGTTTTTTTTGACTAAAAACGACCATGTATAGTAAGGCGTTTTTGACTAAAAACGACCATGTATAGTAAGGCGTTTTTGACTAAAAACGACCATGTATAGTAAGGCGTTTTTGACTAAAAACGACCATGTATAGTAAGGCGTTTTTGACTAAAAACGACCATGTATAGTAAGGCGTTTTTGACTAAAAACGACCATGTATAGTAAGGCGCTTTTTTGACTAAAAACGACCATGTATAGTAAGGCGTTTTTGACTAAAAGACCATGTATAGACCATGTATAGTAAGGCGTTTTGACTAAAAACGACCATGTATAGTAAGGCGTTTTGACTAAAAACGACCATGTATAGTAAGGCGTTTTTGACTAAAAACGACCATGTATAGTAAGGCGTTTTTGACTAAAAACGACCATGTATAGTAAGGCGTTTTTGACTAAAAACGACCATGTATAGTAAGGCGTTTTTGACTAAAAACGACCATGTATAGTAAGGCGTTTTTGACTAAAAACGACCATGTATAGTAAGGCTTTTTTGACTAAAAACGACCATGTATAGTAAGGCGTTTTTGACTAAAAACGACCATGTATAGTAAGGCGTTTTTGACTAAAAACGACCATGTATAGTAAGGCGTTTTGACTAAAAACGACCATGTATAGTAAGGCGTTTTTGACTAAAAACGACCATGTATAGTAAGGCGTTTTTGACTAAAAACGACCATGTATAGTAAGGCGTTTTTGACTAAAAACGACCATGTATAGTAAGGCGTTTTTTGACTAAAAACGACCATGTATAGTAAGGCGTTTTTGACTAAAAACGACCATGTATAGTAAGGCTTTTTTGACTAAAAACGACCATGTATAGTAAGGCGTTTTTGACTAAAAACGACCATGTATAGTAAGGCGTTTTGACTAAAAACGACCATGTATAGTAAGGCGTTTTTGACTAAAAACGACCATGTATAGTAAGGCGCTTTTGACTAAAAACGACCATGTATAGTAAGGCGTTTTTGACTAAAAACGACCATGTATAGTAAGGCGTTTTTGACTAAAAACGACCATGTATAGTAAGGCGTTTTTGACTAAAAACGACCATGTATAGTAAGGCGTTTTTGACTAAAAACGACCATGTATAGTAAGGCGTTTTTGACTAAAAACGACCATGTATAGTAAGGCGTTTTTGACTAAAAACGACCATGTATAGTAAGGCGTTTTGACTAAAAACGACCATGTATAGTAAGGCGTTTTTGACTAAAAACGACCATGTATAGTAAGGCGCTTTTGACTAAAAACGACCATGTATAGTAAGGCGTGTTAGTAAGGCGTTTTTGACTAAAAACGACCATGTATAGTAAGGCGCTTTTTGACTAAAAACGACCATGTATAGTAAGGCGTTTTTGACTAAAAACGACCATGTATAGTAAGGCGTTTTTGACTAAAAACGACCATGTATAGTAAGGCGTTTTTGACTAAAAACGACCATGTATAGTAAGGCGTTTTTGACTAAAAACGACCATGTATAGTAAGGCGTTTTTGACTAAAAACGACCATGTATAGTAAGGCGTTTTTGACTAAAAACGACCATGTATAGTAAGGCGTTTTTGACTAAAAACGACCATGTATAGTAAGGCGTTTTTGACTAAAAACGACCATGTATAGTAAGGCGTTTTTGACTAAAAACGACCATGTATAGTAAGGCGTTTTTGACTAAAAACGACCATGTATAGTAAGGCGTTTTTGACTAAAAACGACCATGTATAGTAAGGCGTTTTTGACTAAAAACGACCATGTATAGTAAGGCGTTTTTGACTAAAAACGACCATGTATAGTAAGGCGTTTTGACTAAAAACGACCATGTATAGTAAGGCGTTTTTGACTAAAAACGACCATGTATAGTAAGGCGTTTTGACTAAAAACGACCATGTATAGTAAGGCGTTTTTGACTAAAAACGACCATGTATAGTAAGGCGTTTTTGACTAAAAACGACCATGTATAGTAAGGCGTTTTTGACTAAAAACGACCATGTATAGTAAGGCGTTTTGACTAAAAACGACCATGTATAGTAAGGCGTTTTTGACTAAAAACGACCATGTATAGTAAGGCGTTTTTGACTAAAAACGACCATGTATAGTAAGGCGACTTTTATAGTAAGGACTAAAAACGACCATGTATAGTAAGGCGTTTTTGACTAAAAACGACCATGTATAGTAAGGCGTTTTTGACTAAAAACGACCATGTATAGTAAGGCGTTTTGACTAAAAACGACCATGTATAGTAAGGCGTTTTGACTAAAAACGACCATGTATAGTAAGGCGTTTTTGACTAAAAACGACCATGTATAGTAAGGCGTTTTTGACTAAAAACGACCATGTATAGTAAGGCGTTTTTGACTAAAAACGACCATGTATAGTAAGGCGTTTTTGACTAAAAACGACCATGTATAGTAAGGCGTTTTTGACTAAAAACGACCATGTATAGTAAGGCGTTTTTGACTAAAAACGACCATGTATAGTAAGGCGTTTTTGACTAAAAACGACCATGTATAGTAAGGCGTTTTTTTTTGACTAAAAACGACCATGTATAGTAAGGCGTTTTTGACTAAAAACGACCATGTATAGTAAGGCGTTTTTGACTAAAAACGACCATGTATAGTAAGGCGTTTTAAAAACGACCATGTATAGTAAGGCTTTTTGACTAAAAACGACCATGTATAGTAAGGCGTTTTGACTAAAAACGACCATGTATAGTAAGGCGTTTTTGACTAAAAACGACCATGTATAGTAAGGCGTTTTTGACTAAAAACGACCATGTATAGTAAGGCGTTTTTGACTAAAAACGACCATGTATAGTAAGGCGTTTTGACTAAAAACGACCATGTATAGTAAGGCGTTTTTGACTAAAAACGACCATGTATAGTAAGGCGTTTTTGACTAAAAACGACCATGTATAGTAAGGCGTTTTTGACTAAAAACGACCATGTATAGTAAGGCGTTTTTGACTAAAAACGACCATGTATAGTAAGGCGTTTTTGAAAAAACGACCATGTATAGTAAGGCGTTTTTGACTAAAAACGACCATGTATAGTAAGGCGTTTTTGACTAAAAACGACCATGTATAGTAAGGCGTTTTTGACTAAAAACGACCATGTATAGTAAGGCGTTTTTGACTAAAAACGACCATGTATAGTAAGGCGTTTTTGACTAAAAACGACCATGTATAGTAAGGCGTTTTTGACTAAAAACGACCATGTATAGTAAGGCGTTTTTGACTAAAAACGACCATGTATAGTAAGGCTTTTTGACTAAAAACGACCATGTATAGTAAGGCGTTTTTGACTAAAAACGACCATGTATAGTAAGGCGTTTTTGACTAAAAACGACCATGTATAGTAAGGCGTTTTTGACTAAAAACGACCATGTATAGTAAGGCGTTTTTGACTAAAAACGACCATGTATAGTAAGGCGTTTTTGACTAAAAACGACCATGTATAGTAAGGCGTTTTTGACTAAAAACGACCATGTATAGTAAGGCGTTTTTGACTAAAAACGACCATGTATAGTAAGGCGTTTTTGACTAAAAACGACCATGTATAGTAAGGCGTTTTTGACTAAAAACGACCATGTATAGTAAGGCGTTTTTGACTAAAAACGACCATGTATAGTAAGGCGTTTTGACTAAAAACGACCATGTATAGTAAGGCGTTTTTGACTAAAAACGACCATGTATAGTAAGGCGTTTTTGACTAAAAACGACCATGTATAGTAAGGCGTTTTTGACTAAAAACGACCATGTATAGTAAGGCGACTTTTAGACTAAAAAACGACCATGTATAGTAAGGCGTTTTTGACTAAAAACGACCATGTATAGTAAGGCGTTTTTGACTAAAAACGACCATGTATAGTAAGGCGTTTTTGACTAAAAACGACCATGTATAGTAAGGCGTTTTTGACTAAAAACGACCATGTATAGTAAGGCGTTTTTGACTAAAAACGACCATGTATAGTAAGGCGTTTTTGACTAAAAACGACCATGTATAGTAAGGCGTTTTTGACTAAAAACGACCATGTATAGTAAGGCGTTTTTGACTAAAAACGACCATGTATAGTAAGGCGTTTTTGACTAAAAACGACCATGTATAGTAAGGCGTTTGACTAAAAACGACCATGTATAGTAAGGCGTTTTTGTATAGACTAAAAACGACCATGTATAGTAAGGCGTTTTTGACTAAAAACGACCATGTATAGTAAGGCGTTTTTGACTAAAAACGACCATGTATAGTAAGGCGTTTTTGACTAAAAACGACCATGTATAGTAAGGCGTTTTTGACTAAAAACGACCATGTATAGTAAGGCGTTTTGACTAAAAACGACCATGTATAGTAAGGCGTTTTTGACTAAAAACGACCATGTATAGTAAGGCGTTTTTGACTAAAAACGACCATGTATAGTAAGGCGTTTTTGACTAAAAACGACCATGTATAGTAAGGCGTTTTTGACTAAAAACGACCATGTATAGTAAGGCGCTTTTTGACTAAAAACGACCATGTATAGTAAGGCGTTTTTGACTAAAAACGACCATGTATAGTAAGGCGTTTTTGACTAAAAACGACCATGTATAGTAAGGCGTTTTTGACTAAAAACGACCATGTATAGTAAGGCGTTTTTGACTAAAAACGACCATGTATAGTAAGGCGACTTTTGACTAAAAACGACCATGTATAGTAAGGCGTTTTTGACTAAAAACGACCATGTATAGTAAGGCGTTTTTGACTAAAAACGACCATGTATAGTAAGGCGTTTTTGACTAAAAAACGACCATGTATAGTAAGGCGTTTTTGACTAAAAACGACCATGTATAGTAAGGCGTTTTTGACTAAAAACGACCATGTATAGTAAGGCGTTTTTGACTAAAAACGACCATGTATAGTAAGGCGTTTTGACTAAAAACGACCATGTATAGTAAGGCGTTTTTGACTAAAAACGACCATGTATAGTAAGGCGTTTTTGACTAAAAACGACCATGTATAGTAAGGCGTTTTTGACTAAAAACGACCATGTATAGTAAGGCGTTTTTGACTAAAAACGACCATGTATAGTAAGGCGTTTTTGACTAAAAACGACCATGTATAGTAAGGCGTTTTTGACTAAAAACGACCATGTATAGTAAGGCGTTTTTGACTAAAAACGACCATGTATAGTAAGGCGTTTTTGACTAAAAACGACCATGTATAGTAAGGCGTTTTTGACTAAAAACGACCATGTATAGTAAGGCGTTTTTGACTAAAAACGACCATGTATAGTAAGGCGTTTTTGACTAAAAACGACCATGTATAGTAAGGCGTTTTTGACTAAAAACGACCATGTATAGTAAGGCGTTTTTGACTAAAAACGACCATGTATAGTAAGGCGTTTTTGACTAAAAACGACCATGTATAGTAAGGCGTTTTGACTAAAAACGACCATGTATAGTAAGGCGTTTTTGACTAAAAACGACCATGTATAGTAAGGCGTTTTTGACTAAAAACGACCATGTATAGTAAGGCGCTTTTGACTAAAAACGACCATGTATAGTAAGGCGTTTTGACTAAAAACGACCATGTATAGTAAGGCGCTTTTGACTAAAAACGACCATGTATAGTAAGGCGTTTTTGACTAAAAACGACCATGTATAGTAAGGCGCTTTTGACTAAAAACGACCATGTATAGTAAGGCGTTTTGACTAAAAACGACCATGTATAGTAAGGCGTTTTGACTAAAAACGACCATGTATAGTAAGGCGTTTTTGACTAAAAACGACCATGTATAGTAAGGCGTTTTTGACTAAAAACGACCATGTATAGTAAGGCTTTTTGACTAAAAACGACCATGTATAGTAAGGCGACTTTTGACTAAAAAACGACCATGTATAGTAAGGCGTTTTTGACTAAAAACGACCATGTATAGTAAGGCGTTTTTGACTAAAAACGACCATGTATAGTAAGGCGTTTTTGACTAAAAACGACCATGTATAGTAAGGCGTTTTTGACTAAAAACGACCATGTATAGTAAGGCGTTTTGACTAAAAACGACCATGTATAGTAAGGCGTTTTTGACTAAAAACGACCATGTATAGTAAGGCGACTTTTTGACTAAAAACGACCATGTATAGTAAGGCGTTTTTGACTAAAAACGACCATGTATAGTAAGGCGTTTTTGACTAAAAACGACCATGTATAGTAAGGCGTTTTGACTAAAAACGACCATGTATAGTAAGGCGTTTTTGACTAAAAACGACCATGTATAGTAAGGCGTTTTGACTAAAAACGACCATGTATAGTAAGGCGTTTTTGACTAAAAACGACCATGTATAGTAAGGCGTTTTTGACTAAAAACGACCATGTATAGTAAGGCGTTTTTGACTAAAAACGACCATGTATAGTAAGGCGTTTTTGACTAAAAACGACCATGTATAGTAAGGCGTTTTGACTAAAAACGACCATGTATAGTAAGGCGTATAGTAAGGCTTTTTGACTAAAAACGACCATGTATAGTAAGGCGTTTTTGACTAAAAACGACCATGTATAGTAAGGCGTTTTTGACTAAAAACGACCATGTATAGTAAGGCGTTTTTGACTAAAAACGACCATGTATAGTAAGGCGTTTTTGACTAAAAACGACCATGTATAGTAAGGCGTTTTTGACTAAAAACGACCATGTATAGTAAGGCGCTTTTTGACTAAAAACGACCATGTATAGTAAGGCGCTTTTGACTAAAAACGACCATGTATAGTAAGGCGTTTTTGACTAAAAACGACCATGTATAGTAAGGCGTTTTTGACTAAAAACGACCATGTATAGTAAGGCGTTTTTGACTAAAAACGACCATGTATAGTAAGGCGTTTTTGACTAAAAACGACCATGTATAGTAAGGCGTTTTGACTAAAAACGACCATGTATAGTAAGGCGTTTTTGACTAAAAACGACCATGTATAGTAAGGCGTTTTTGACTAAAAACGACCATGTATAGTAAGGCGTTTTTGACTAAAAACGACCATGTATAGTAAGGCGTTTTTGACTAAAAACGACCATGTATAGTAAGGCGTTTTTGACTAAAAACGACCATGTATAGTAAGGCGTTTTTTGACTAAAAACGACCATGTATAGTAAGGCGTTTTTGACTAAAAACGACCATGTATAGTAAGGCGCTTTTTGACTAAAAACGACCATGTATAGTAAGGCGTTTTTGACTAAAAACGACCATGTATAGTAAGGCGTTTTGACTAAAAACGACCATGTATAGTAAGGCGTTTTTGACTAAAAACGACCATGTATAGTAAGGCGTTTTTGACTAAAAACGACCATGTATAGTAAGGCGTTTTTGACTAAAAACGACCATGTATAGTAAGGCGCTTTTGACTAAAAACGACCATGTATAGTAAGGCGTTTTTGACTAAAAACGACCATGTATAGTAAGGCGTTTTTGACTAAAAACGACCATGTATAGTAAGGCGTTTTTGACTAAAAACGACCATGTATAGTAAGGCGCTTTTGACTAAAAACGACCATGTATAGTAAGGCGTTTTTGACTAAAAACGACCATGTATAGTAAGGCGTTTTTGACTAAAAACGACCATGTATAGTAAGGCGTTTTTGACTAAAAACGACCATGTATAGTAAGGCGCTTTTGACTAAAAACGACCATGTATAGTAAGGCGTTTTTGACTAAAAACGACCATGTATAGTAAGGCGCTTTTGACTAAAAACGACCATGTATAGTAAGGCGTTTTTGACTAAAAACGACCATGTATAGTAAGGCGCTTTTGACTAAAAACGACCATGTATAGTAAGGCGTTTTTGACTAAAAACGACCATGTATAGTAAGGCGTTTTTTGACTAAAAACGACCATGTATAGTAAGGCGTTTTTGACTAAAAACGACCATGTATAGTAAGGCGCTTTTTGACTAAAAACGACCATGTATAGTAAGGCGCTTTTTGACTAAAAACGACCATGTATAGTAAGGCGTTTTGACTAAAAACGACCATGTATAGTAAGGCGTTTTTGACTAAAAACGACCATGTATAGTAAGGCGTTTTTGACTAAAAACGACCATGTATAGTAAGGCGTTTTGACTAAAAACGACCATGTATAGTAAGGCGTTTTTGACTAAAAACGACCATGTATAGTAAGGCTTTTGACTAAAAACGACCATGTATAGTAAGGCGTTTTTGACTAAAAACGACCATGTATAGTAAGGCGTTTTTGACTAAAAACGACCATGTATAGTAAGGCGTTTTTGACTAAAAACGACCATGTATAGTAAGGCGTTTTTGACTAAAAACGACCATGTATAGTAAGGCGTTTTTGACTAAAAACGACCATGTATAGTAAGGCGTTTTGACTAAAAACGACCATGTATAGTAAGGCGTTTTTGACTAAAAACGACCATGTATAGTAAGGCGTTTTTGACTAAAAACGACCATGTATAGTAAGGCGTTTTTGACTAAAAACGACCATGTATAGTAAGGCGTTTTTGACTAAAAACGACCATGTATAGTAAGGCGTTTTTGACTAAAAACGACCATGTATAGTAAGGCGTTTTTGACTAAAAACGACCATGTATAGTAAGGCGCTTTTGACTAAAAACGACCATGTATAGTAAGGCGTTTTTGACTAAAAACGACCATGTATAGTAAGGCGTTTTGACTAAAAACGACCATGTATAGTAAGGCGTTTTTGACTAAAAACGACCATGTATAGTAAGGCGTTTTAAAAACGACTAAAAACGACCATGTATAGTAAGGCTTTTTTGACTAAAAACGACCATGTATAGTAAGGCGTTTTGACTAAAAACGACCATGTATAGTAAGGCGTTTTTGACTAAAAACGACCATGTATAGTAAGGCGCTTTTGACTAAAAACGACCATGTATAGTAAGGCGTTTTGACTAAAAACGACCATGTATAGTAAGGCGTTTTTGACTAAAAACGACCATGTATAGTAAGGCGCTTTTGACTAAAAACGACCATGTATAGTAAGGCGTTTTTGACTAAAAACGACCATGTATAGTAAGGCGCTTTTGACTAAAAACGACCATGTATAGTAAGGCGCTTTTGACTAAAAACGACCATGTATAGTAAGGCGTTTTTGACTAAAAACGACCATGTATAGTAAGGCGTTTTTGACTAAAAACGACCATGTATAGTAAGGCGTTTTTGACTAAAAACGACCATGTATAGTAAGGCGTTTTTGACTAAAAACGACCATGTATAGTAAGGCGTTTTTGACTAAAAACGACCATGTATAGTAAGGCGTTTTTGACTAAAAACGACCATGTATAGTAAGGCGTTTTTGACTAAAAACGACCATGTATAGTAAGGCGTTTTTGACTAAAAACGACCATGTATAGTAAGGCGTTTTGACTAAAAACGACCATGTATAGTAAGGCGTTTTTGACTAAAAACGACCATGTATAGTAAGGCGTTTTTGACTAAAAACGACCATGTATAGTAAGGCGTTTTTGACTAAAAACGACCATGTATAGTAAGGCGTTTTTGACTAAAAACGACCATGTATAGTAAGGCGTTTTTGACTAAAAACGACCATGTATAGTAAGGCGCTTTTGACTAAAAACGACCATGTATAGTAAGGCGTTTTTGACTAAAAACGACCATGTATAGTAAGGCGTTTTGACTAAAAACGACCATGTATAGTAAGGCGCTTTTGACTAAAAACGACCATGTATAGTAAGGCGTTTTTGACTAAAAACGACCATGTATAGTAAGGCGTTTTTGACTAAAAACGACCATGTATAGTAAGGCGCTTTTTGACTAAAAACGACCATGTATAGTAAGGCGTTTTTGACTAAAAACGACCATGTATAGTAAGGCGTTTTTGACTAAAAACGACCATGTATAGTAAGGCGTTTTTGACTAAAAACGACCATGTATAGTAAGGCGCTTTTGACTAAAAACGACCATGTATAGTAAGGCGTTTTTGACTAAAAACGACCATGTATAGTAAGGCGTTTTTGACTAAAAACGACCATGTATAGTAAGGCGTTTTTGACTAAAAACGACCATGTATAGTAAGGCGTTTTTGACTAAAAACGACCATGTATAGTAAGGCGCTTTTGACTAAAAACGACCATGTATAGTAAGGCGTTTTTGACTAAAAACGACCATGTATAGTAAGGCGTTTTTGACTAAAAACGACCATGTATAGTAAGGCGTTTTTGACTAAAAACGACCATGTATAGTAAGGCGCTTTTGACTAAAAACGACCATGTATAGTAAGGCGTTTTTAAAAACGACTAAAAACGACCATGTATAGTAAGGCGTTTTTGACTAAAAACGACCATGTATAGTAAGGCGTTTTTGACTAAAAACGACCATGTATAGTAAGGCGTTTTTGACTAAAAACGACCATGTATAGTAAGGCGCTTTTTGACTAAAAACGACCATGTATAGTAAGGCGTTTTGACTAAAAACGACCATGTATAGTAAGGCGTTTTTGACTAAAAACGACCATGTATAGTAAGGCGCTTTTTGACTAAAAACGACCATGTATAGTAAGGCGTTTTTGACTAAAAACGACCATGTATAGTAAGGCGTTTTTGACTAAAAACGACCATGTATAGTAAGGCGTTTTTAAAAACGACCATGTATAGACTAAAAACGACCATGTATAGTAAGGCGTTTTTGACTAAAAACGACCATGTATAGTAAGGCGCTTTTTGACTAAAAACGACCATGTATAGTAAGGCGTTTTTGACTAAAAACGACCATGTATAGTAAGGCGTTTTTGACTAAAAACGACCATGTATAGTAAGGCTTTTTGACTAAAAACGACCATGTATAGTAAGGCGTTTTTGACTAAAAACGACCATGTATAGTAAGGCGCTTTTTAAGGCGCTTTTGACTAAAAACGACCATGTATAGTAAGGCGTTTTTGACTAAAAACGACCATGTATAGTAAGGCGTTTTTGACTAAAAACGACCATGTATAGTAAGGCGTTTTTGACTAAAAACGACCATGTATAGTAAGGCGTTTTTGACTAAAAACGACCATGTATAGTAAGGCGCTTTTTGACTAAAAACGACCATGTATAGTAAGGCGTTTTTGACTAAAAACGACCATGTATAGTAAGGCGTTTTTGACTAAAAACGACCATGTATAGTAAGGCGTTTTTGACTAAAAACGACCATGTATAGTAAGGCGTTTTTGACTAAAAACGACCATGTATAGTAAGGCGTTTTTGACTAAAAACGACCATGTATAGTAAGGCGTTTTTGACTAAAAACGACCATGTATAGTAAGGCGTTTTTGACTAAAAACGACCATGTATAGTAAGGCGCTTTTGACTAAAAACGACCATGTATAGTAAGGCGCTTTTTGACTAAAAACGACCATGTATAGTAAGGCGTTTTTGACTAAAAACGACCATGTATAGTAAGGCGTTTTTGACTAAAAACGACCATGTATAGTAAGGCGTTTTTGACTAAAAACGACCATGTATAGTAAGGCGCTTTTTGACTAAAAACGACCATGTATAGTAAGGCGTTTTTGACTAAAAACGACCATGTATAGTAAGGCGCTTTTGACTAAAAACGACCATGTATAGTAAGGCGTTTTTGACTAAAAACGACCATGTATAGTAAGGCGTTTTTGACTAAAAACGACCATGTATAGTAAGGCGTTTTTGACTAAAAACGACCATGTATAGTAAGGCGCTTTTGACTAAAAACGACCATGTATAGTAAGGCGCTTTTGACTAAAAACGACCATGTATAGTAAGGCGACTTTTTTTTTGACTAAAAACGACCATGTATAGTAAGGCGCTTTTTGACTAAAAACGACCATGTATAGTAAGGCGTTTTTGACTAAAAACGACCATGTATAGTAAGGCGTTTTGACTAAAAACGACCATGTATAGTAAGGCGTTTTTGACTAAAAACGACCATGTATAGTAAGGCGTTTTTGACTAAAAACGACCATGTATAGTAAGGCGCTTTTGACTAAAAACGACCATGTATAGTAAGGCGCTTTTGACTAAAAACGACCATGTATAGTAAGGCGCTTTTTGACTAAAAACGACTAAAAACGACCATGTATAGTAAGGCGCTTTTGACTAAAAACGACCATGTATAGTAAGGCGTTTTTGACTAAAAACGACCATGTATAGTAAGGCGCTTTTTGACTAAAAACGACCATGTATAGTAAGGCGTTTTTGACTAAAAACGACCATGTATAGTAAGGCGTTTTTGACTAAAAACGACCATGTATAGTAAGGCGTTTTTGACTAAAAACGACCATGTATAGTAAGGCGTTTTGACTAAAAACGACCATGTATAGTAAGGCGCTTTTTGACTAAAAACGACCATGTATAGTAAGGCGTTTTTGACTAAAAACGACCATGTATAGTAAGGCGTTTTTGACTAAAAACGACCATGTATAGTAAGGCGCTTTTGACTAAAAACGACCATGTATAGTAAGGCGTTTTTGACTAAAAACGACCATGTATAGTAAGGCGTTTTTGACTAAAAACGACCATGTATAGTAAGGCGCTTTTGACTAAAAACGACCATGTATAGTAAGGCGCTTTTTGACTAAAAACGACCATGTATAGTAAGGCGTTTTTGACTAAAAACGACCATGTATAGTAAGGCGCTTTTGACTAAAAACGACCATGTATAGTAAGGCGCTTTTTGACTAAAAACGACCATGTATAGTAAGGCTTTTTTGACTAAAAACGACCATGTATAGTAAGGCGTTTTTGACTAAAAACGACCATGTATAGTAAGGCGTTTTTGACTAAAAACGACCATGTATAGTAAGGCGTTTTGACTAAAAACGACCATGTATAGTAAGGCGTTTTTGACTAAAAACGACCATGTATAGTAAGGCGCTTTTGACTAAAAACGACCATGTATAGTAAGGCGTTTTTGACTAAAAACGACCATGTATAGTAAGGCGTTTTTGACTAAAAACGACCATGTATAGTAAGGCGTTTTTGACTAAAAACGACCATGTATAGTAAGGCGTTTTTGACTAAAAACGACCATGTATAGTAAGGCGCTTTTGACTAAAAACGACCATGTATAGTAAGGCGTTTTTGACTACTAAAAACGACCATGTATAGTAAGGCGTTTTTGACTAAAAACGACCATGTATAGTAAGGCGTTTTTGACTAAAAACGACCATGTATAGTAAGGCGTTTTTGACTAAAAACGACCATGTATAGTAAGGCGTTTTTGACTAAAAACGACCATGTATAGTAAGGCGTTTTTGACTAAAAACGACCATGTATAGTAAGGCGCTTTTTGACTAAAAACGACCATGTATAGTAAGGCGCTTTTTGACTAAAAACGACCATGTATAGTAAGGCGTTTTTGACTAAAAACGACCATGTATAGTAAGGCGTTTTTGACTAAAAACGACCATGTATAGTAAGGCGTTTTTGACTAAAAACGACCATGTATAGTAAGGCGTTTTTGACTAAAAACGACCATGTATAGTAAGGCGTTTTTGACTAAAAACGACCATGTATAGTAAGGCGCTTTTGACTAAAAACGACCATGTATAGTAAGGCGTTTTGACTAAAAACGACCATGTATAGTAAGGCGTTTTTGACTAAAAACGACCATGTATAGTAAGGCGCTTTTTAAGGCGTTTTTGACTAAAAACGACCATGTATAGTAAGGCGTTTTTGACTAAAAACGACCATGTATAGTAAGGCGTTTTTGACTAAAAACGACCATGTATAGTAAGGCGTTTTTGACTAAAAACGACCATGTATAGTAAGGCGCTTTTGACTAAAAACGACCATGTATAGTAAGGCGTTTTGACTAAAAACGACCATGTATAGTAAGGCGTTTTTGACTAAAAACGACCATGTATAGTAAGGCGTTTTTGACTAAAAACGACCATGTATAGTAAGGCGTTTTTGACTAAAAACGACCATGTATAGTAAGGCGCTTTTTGACTAAAAACGACCATGTATAGTAAGGCGTTTTTGACTAAAAACGACCATGTATAGTAAGGCGCTTTTGACTAAAAACGACCATGTATAGTAAGGCGTTTTGACTAAAAACGACCATGTATAGTAAGGCGTTTTTGACTAAAAACGACCATGTATAGTAAGGCGCTTTTGACTAAAAACGACCATGTATAGTAAGGCGCTTTTTGACTAAAAACGACCATGTATAGTAAGGCTTTTTTTTGACTAAAAACGACCATGTATAGTAAGGCGCTTTTGACTAAAAACGACCATGTATAGTAAGGCGTTTTTGACTAAAAACGACCATGTATAGTAAGGCGCTTTTTGACTAAAAACGACCATGTATAGTAAGGCGCTTTTTTGACTAAAAACGACTAAAAAAACGACCATGTATAGTAAGGCGTTTTGACTAAAAACGACCATGTATAGTAAGGCGTTTTTGACTAAAAACGACCATGTATAGTAAGGCGCTTTTGACTAAAAACGACCATGTATAGTAAGGCGCTTTTTGACTAAAAACGACCATGTATAGTAAGGCGTTTTTGACTAAAAACGACCATGTATAGTAAGGCGTTTTTGACTAAAAACGACCATGTATAGTAAGGCGCTTTTGACTAAAAACGACCATGTATAGTAAGGCGCTTTTGACTAAAAACGACCATGTATAGTAAGGCGTTTTTGACTAAAAACGACCATGTATAGTAAGGCGTTTTTGACTAAAAACGACCATGTATAGTAAGGCGTTTTTGACTAAAAACGACCATGTATAGTAAGGCGTTTTTGACTAAAAACGACCATGTATAGTAAGGCGTTTTTGACTAAAAACGACCATGTATAGTAAGGCGCTTTTGACTAAAAACGACCATGTATAGTAAGGCGCTTTTGACTAAAAACGACCATGTATAGTAAGGCGCTTTTGACTAAAAACGACCATGTATAGTAAGGCGTTTTTTGACTAAAAACGACCATGTATAGTAAGGCGACTTTTAAGGCGCTTTTGACTAAAAACGACCATGTATAGTAAGGCGCTTTTTGACTAAAAACGACCATGTATAGTAAGGCGCTTTTTGACTAAAAACGACCATGTATAGTAAGGCGTTTTTGACTAAAAACGACCATGTATAGTAAGGCGTTTTTGACTAAAAACGACCATGTATAGTAAGGCGTTTTTGACTAAAAACGACCATGTATAGTAAGGCGTTTTTGACTAAAAACGACCATGTATAGTAAGGCGCTTTTTGACTAAAAACGACCATGTATAGTAAGGCGCTTTTTGACTACTAAAAACGACCATGTATAGTAAGGCGTTTTTGACTAAAAACGACCATGTATAGTAAGGCGCTTTTGACTAAAAACGACCATGTATAGTAAGGCGCTTTTGACTAAAAACGACCATGTATAGTAAGGCGCTTTTGACTAAAAACGACCATGTATAGTAAGGCGTTTTTGACTAAAAACGACCATGTATAGTAAGGCGCTTTTGACTAAAAACGACCATGTATAGTAAGGCGCTTTTTGACTAAAAACGACCATGTATAGTAAGGCGCTTTTGACTAAAAACGACCATGTATAGTAAGGCGCTTTTGACTAAAAACGACCATGTATAGTAAGGCGTTTTTGACTAAAAACGACCATGTATAGTAAGGCGCTTTTGACTAAAAACGACCATGTATAGTAAGGCGCTTTTGTATAGTAAGGCGCTTTTGACTAAAAACGACCATGTATAGTAAGGCGTTTTTGACTAAAAACGACCATGTATAGTAAGGCGTTTTTGACTAAAAACGACCATGTATAGTAAGGCGCTTTTTGACTAAAAACGACCATGTATAGTAAGGCGCTTTTGACTAAAAACGACCATGTATAGTAAGGCGCTTTTTATAGACTAAAAACGACCATGTATAGTAAGGCGTTTTTGACTAAAAACGACCATGTATAGTAAGGCGCTTTTGACTAAAAACGACCATGTATAGTAAGGCGCTTTTTGACTAAAAACGACCATGTATAGTAAGGCGCTTTTGACTAAAAACGACCATGTATAGTAAGGCGTTTTTGACTAAAAACGACCATGTATAGTAAGGCGTTTTTGACTAAAAACGACCATGTATAGTAAGGCGCTTTTTGACTAAAAACGACCATGTATAGTAAGGCGCTTTTTGACTAAAAACGACCATGTATAGTAAGGCGTTTTTGACTAAAAACGACCATGTATAGTAAGGCGCTTTTGACTAAAAACGACCATGTATAGTAAGGCGCTTTTGACTAAAAACGACCATGTATAGTAAGGCGTTTTTGACTAAAAACGACCATGTATAGTAAGGCGACCATTTTGACTAAAAACGACCATGTATAGTAAGGCGCTTTTGACTAAAAACGACCATGTATAGTAAGGCGTTTTTGACTAAAAACGACCATGTATAGTAAGGCGTTTTTGACTAAAAACGACCATGTATAGTAAGGCGTTTTTTTTGACTAAAAACGACCATGTATAGTAAGGCGTTTTTGACTAAAAACGACCATGTATAGTAAGGCTTTTTGACTAAAAACGACCATGTATAGTAAGGCGTTTTTGACTAAAAACGACCATGTATAGTAAGGCGCTTTTTGACTAAAAACGACCATGTATAGTAAGGCGTTTTTGACTAAAAACGACCATGTATAGTAAGGCGCTTTTGACTAAAAACGACCATGTATAGTAAGGCGCTTTTGACTAAAAACGACCATGTATAGTAAGGCGTTTTTGACTAAAAACGACCATGTATAGTAAGGCGTTTTTGACTAAAAACGACCATGTATAGTAAGGCGCTTTTGACTAAAAACGACCATGTATAGTAAGGCGCTTTTGACTAAAAACGACCATGTATAGTAAGGCGTTTTGACTAAAAACGACCATGTATAGTAAGGCGCTTTTTATAGTAAGACTAAAAACGACCATGTATAGTAAGGCGCTTTTGACTAAAAACGACCATGTATAGTAAGGCTTTTTTGACTAAAAACGACCATGTATAGTAAGGCGTTTTTGACTAAAAACGACCATGTATAGTAAGGCGCTTTTGACTAAAAACGACCATGTATAGTAAGGCGTTTTTGACTAAAAACGACCATGTATAGTAAGGCGCTTTTGACTAAAAACGACCATGTATAGTAAGGCGTTTTTGACTAAAAACGACCATGTATAGTAAGGCGCTTTTGACTAAAAACGACCATGTATAGTAAGGCGCTTTTGACTAAAAACGACCATGTATAGTAAGGCGACTTTTATAGTAAGACTAAAAACGACCATGTATAGTAAGGCGTTTTTGACTAAAAACGACCATGTATAGTAAGGCGCTTTTGACTAAAAACGACCATGTATAGTAAGGCGTTTTTGACTAAAAACGACCATGTATAGTAAGGCGCTTTTTGACTAAAAACGACCATGTATAGTAAGGCGCTTTTTGACTAAAAACGACCATGTATAGTAAGGCGCTTTTGACTAAAAACGACCATGTATAGTAAGGCGCTTTTGACTAAAAACGACCATGTATAGTAAGGCGCTTTTGTATAGACTAAAAAACGACCATGTATAGTAAGGCGTTTTTGACTAAAAACGACCATGTATAGTAAGGCGCTTTTGACTAAAAACGACCATGTATAGTAAGGCGTTTTTGACTAAAAACGACCATGTATAGTAAGGCGCTTTTGACTAAAAACGACCATGTATAGTAAGGCGCTTTTTGACTAAAAACGACCATGTATAGTAAGGCGTTTTTGACTAAAAACGACCATGTATAGTAAGGCGTTTTTGACTAAAAACGACCATGTATAGTAAGGCGCTTTTTGACTAAAAACGACCATGTATAGTAAGGCGCTTTTTGACTAAAAACGACCATGTATAGTAAGGCGCTTTTGACTAAAAACGACCATGTATAGTAAGGCGTTTTTGACTAAAAACGACCATGTATAGTAAGGCGCTTTTGACTAAAAACGACCATGTATAGTAAGGCGCTTTTGACTAAAAACGACCATGTATAGTAAGGCGCTTTTGACTAAAAACGACCATGTATAGTAAGGCGCTTTTTGACTAAAAACGACCATGTATAGTAAGGCTTTTTGACTAAAAACGACCATGTATAGTAAGGCGCTTTTGACTAAAAACGACCATGTATAGTAAGGCGCTTTTGACTAAAAACGACCATGTATAGTAAGGCGCTTTTGTATAGACTAAAAAACGACCATGTATAGTAAGGCGCTTTTGACTAAAAACGACCATGTATAGTAAGGCGCTTTTGACTAAAAACGACCATGTATAGTAAGGCGTTTTTGACTAAAAACGACCATGTATAGTAAGGCGCTTTTGACTAAAAACGACCATGTATAGTAAGGCTTTTTTGACTAAAAACGACCATGTATAGTAAGGCGCTTTTGACTAAAAACGACCATGTATAGTAAGGCGTTTTTAAAAACGACTAAAAAACGACCATGTATAGTAAGGCGTTTTTGACTAAAAACGACCATGTATAGTAAGGCGTTTTTGACTAAAAACGACCATGTATAGTAAGGCGCTTTTGACTAAAAACGACCATGTATAGTAAGGCGCTTTTGACTAAAAACGACCATGTATAGTAAGGCGCTTTTGACTAAAAACGACCATGTATAGTAAGGCGCTTTTGACTAAAAACGACCATGTATAGTAAGGCGTTTTTGACTAAAAACGACCATGTATAGTAAGGCGTTTTTGACTAAAAACGACCATGTATAGTAAGGCGCTTTTGACTAAAAACGACCATGTATAGTAAGGCTTTTTGACTAAAAACGACCATGTATAGTAAGGCGTTTTGACTAAAAACGACCATGTATAGTAAGGCGCTTTTTGACTAAAAACGACCATGTATAGTAAGGCGTTTTTGACTAAAAACGACCATGTATAGTAAGGCGTTTTTGACTAAAAACGACCATGTATAGTAAGGCGCTTTTGACTAAAAACGACCATGTATAGTAAGGCGCTTTTTGACTAAAAACGACCATGTATAGTAAGGCGTTTTTGACTAAAAACGACCATGTATAGTAAGGCGTTTTTGACTAAAAACGACCATGTATAGTAAGGCGCTTTTGACTAAAAACGACCATGTATAGTAAGGCGCTTTTGACTAAAAACGACCATGTATAGTAAGGCGTTTTTGACTAAAAACGACCATGTATAGTAAGGCGCTTTTGACTAAAAACGACCATGTATAGTAAGGCGCTTTTGACTAAAAACGACCATGTATAGTAAGGCGTTTTTGACTAAAAACGACCATGTATAGTAAGGCGCTTTTGACTAAAAACGACCATGTATAGTAAGGCGTTTTGACTAAAAACGACCATGTATAGTAAGGCGCTTTTGACTAAAAACGACCATGTATAGTAAGGCGCTTTTGACTAAAAACGACCATGTATAGTAAGGCGTTTTTGACTAAAAACGACCATGTATAGTAAGGCGCTTTTTGACTAAAAACGACCATGTATAGTAAGGCGCTTTTGACTAAAAACGACCATGTATAGTAAGGCGCTTTTGACTAAAAACGACCATGTATAGTAAGGCGCTTTTGACTAAAAACGACCATGTATAGTAAGGCGCTTTTGACTAAAAACGACCATGTATAGTAAGGCGCTTTTGACTAAAAACGACCATGTATAGTAAGGCGCTTTTGACTAAAAACGACCATGTATAGTAAGGCGCTTTTGACTAAAAACGACCATGTATAGTAAGGCGCTTTTGACTAAAAACGACCATGTATAGTAAGGCGCTTTTGACTAAAAACGACCATGTATAGTAAGGCGCTTTTTGACTAAAAACGACCATGTATAGTAAGGCGTTTTATAGACTAAAAACGACCATGTATAGTAAGGCGCTTTTGACTAAAAACGACCATGTATAGTAAGGCGCTTTTGACTAAAACGACCATGTATAGTAAGGCGTTTTTGACTAAAAACGACCATGTATAGTAAGGCGCTTTTGACTAAAAACGACCATGTATAGTAAGGCGTTTTTGACTAAAAACGACCATGTATAGTAAGGCTTTTTTGACTAAAAACGACCATGTATAGTAAGGCGCTTTTGACTAAAAACGACCATGTATAGTAAGGCGTTTTTGACTAAAAACGACCATGTATAGTAAGGCGTTTTTGACTAAAAACGACCATGTATAGTAAGGCGCTTTTGACTAAAAACGACCATGTATAGTAAGGCGTTTTTGACTAAAAACGACCATGTATAGTAAGGCGTTTTTGACTAAAAACGACCATGTATAGTAAGGCGCTTTTTGACTAAAAACGACCATGTATAGTAAGGCGCTTTTGACTAAAAACGACCATGTATAGTAAGGCGCTTTTGACTAAAAACGACCATGTATAGTAAGGCGTTTTTGACTAAAAACGACCATGTATAGTAAGGCGCTTTTTGACTAAAAACGACCATGTATAGTAAGGCGTTTTTGACTAAAAAGGCGCTTTTGACTAAAAACGACCATGTATAGTAAGGCGCTTTTTGACTAAAAACGACCATGTATAGTAAGGCGCTTTTTGACTAAAAACGACCATGTATAGTAAGGCGCTTTTTGACTAAAAACGACCATGTATAGTAAGGCGCTTTTGACTAAAAACGACCATGTATAGTAAGGCGCTTTTGACTAAAAACGACCATGTATAGTAAGGCGCTTTTTGACTAAAAACGACCATGTATAGTAAGGCGTTTTTGACTAAAAACGACCATGTATAGTAAGGCGCTTTTGACTAAAAACGACCATGTATAGTAAGGCGTTTTTGACTAAAAACGACCATGTATAGTAAGGCGCTTTTTGACTAAAAACGACCATGTATAGTAAGGCGCTTTTTGACTAAAAACGACCATGTATAGTAAGGCGTTTTTGACTAAAAACGACCATGTATAGTAAGGCGCTTTTGACTAAAAACGACCATGTATAGTAAGGCGTTTTTGACTAAAAACGACCATGTATAGTAAGGCGCTTTTGACTAAAAACGACCATGTATAGTAAGGCGCTTTTTGACTAAAAACGACCATGTATAGTAAGGCGCTTTTGACTAAAAACGACCATGTATAGTAAGGCCATTTTTTTTTGACTAAAAACGACCATGTATAGTAAGGCGCTTTTTGACTAAAAACGACCATGTATAGTAAGGCGTTTTTGACTAAAAACGACCATGTATAGTAAGGCGCTTTTGACTAAAAACGACCATGTATAGTAAGGCGCTTTTGACTAAAAACGACCATGTATAGTAAGGCGCTTTTGACTAAAAACGACCATGTATAGTAAGGCGCTTTTGACTAAAAACGACCATGTATAGTAAGGCGCTTTTGACTAAAAACGACCATGTATAGTAAGGCGCTTTTGACTAAAAACGACCATGTATAGTAAGGCGCTTTTGACTAAAAACGACCATGTATAGTAAGGCGCTTTTAAAAACGACCATGTATAGTAAGGCGTTTGACTAAAAACGACCATGTATAGTAAGGCGCTTTTGACTAAAAACGACCATGTATAGTAAGGCGCTTTTTGACTAAAAACGACCATGTATAGTAAGGCGCTTTTGACTAAAAACGACCATGTATAGTAAGGCGTTTTTGACTAAAAACGACCATGTATAGTAAGGCGCTTTTGACTAAAAACGACCATGTATAGTAAGGCGTTTTTGACTAAAAACGACCATGTATAGTAAGGCGTTTTGACTAAAAACGACCATGTATAGTAAGGCGCTTTTGACTAAAAACGACCATGTATAGTAAGGCGCTTTTTATAGACTAAAAACGACCATGTATAGTAAGGCGTTTTTGACTAAAAACGACCATGTATAGTAAGGCGCTTTTGACTAAAAACGACCATGTATAGTAAGGCGCTTTTGACTAAAAACGACCATGTATAGTAAGGCGCTTTTGACTAAAAACGACCATGTATAGTAAGGCGCTTTTGACTAAAAACGACCATGTATAGTAAGGCGTTTTTGACTAAAAACGACCATGTATAGTAAGGCGCTTTTTGACTAAAAACGACCATGTATAGTAAGGCGCTTTTTGACTAAAAACGACCATGTATAGTAAGGCGTTTTGACTAAAAACGACCATGTATAGTAAGGCGTTTTTGACTAAAAACGACCATGTATAGTAAGGCGTTTTTGACTAAAAACGACCATGTATAGTAAGGCTAAAAACGACCATTTTTTTGACTAAAAACGACCATGTATAGTAAGGCGCTTTTGACTAAAAACGACCATGTATAGTAAGGCGCTTTTGACTAAAAACGACCATGTATAGTAAGGCGCTTTTGACTAAAAACGACCATGTATAGTAAGGCGTTTTTGACTAAAAACGACCATGTATAGTAAGGCGCTTTTTGACTAAAAACGACCATGTATAGTAAGGCTTTTTTGTATAGTAAGACTAAAAACGACCATGTATAGTAAGGCGTTTTTGACTAAAAACGACCATGTATAGTAAGGCGTTTTTGACTAAAAACGACCATGTATAGTAAGGCGCTTTTTGACTAAAAACGACCATGTATAGTAAGGCGCTTTTGACTAAAAACGACCATGTATAGTAAGGCGCTTTTGACTAAAAACGACCATGTATAGTAAGGCGCTTTTTGACTAAAAACGACCATGTATAGTAAGGCGCTTTTGACTAAAAACGACCATGTATAGTAAGGCGCTTTTGACTAAAAACGACCATGTATAGTAAGGCGCTTTTGACTAAAAACGACCATGTATAGTAAGGCGCTTTTTGACTAAAAACGACCATGTATAGTAAGGCGCTTTTGACTAAAAACGACCATGTATAGTAAGGCGCTTTTGACTAAAAACGACCATGTATAGTAAGGCGCTTTTGACTAAAAACGACCATGTATAGTAAGGCGCTTTTTGACTAAAAACGACCATGTATAGTAAGGCTTTTTTGACTAAAAACGACCATGTATAGTAAGGCGCGTTTTTGACTAAAAACGACCATGTATAGTAAGGCGCTTTTGACTAAAAACGACCATGTATAGTAAGGCGCTTTTGACTAAAAACGACCATGTATAGTAAGGCGCTTTTTGACTAAAAACGACCATGTATAGTAAGGCGCTTTTTGACTAAAAACGACCATGTATAGTAAGGCGCTTTTGACTAAAAACGACCATGTATAGTAAGGCGCTTTTGACTAAAAACGACCATGTATAGTAAGGCGCTTTTGACTAAAAACGACCATGTATAGTAAGGCGCTTTTGACTAAAAACGACCATGTATAGTAAGGCGCTTTTGACTAAAAACGACCATGTATAGTAAGGCGCTTTTTGACTAAAAACGACCATGTATAGTAAGGCGTTTTTGACTAAAAACGACCATGTATAGTAAGGCTTTTTATAGACTAAAAACGACCATGTATAGTAAGGCGCTTTTTGACTAAAAACGACCATGTATAGTAAGGCGCTTTTTGACTAAAAACGACCATGTATAGTAAGGCGCGACCATTTTGACTAAAAACGACCATGTATAGTAAGGCGCTTTTTGACTAAAAACGACCATGTATAGTAAGGCGCTTTTGACTAAAAACGACCATGTATAGTAAGGCGCTTTTGACTAAAAACGACCATGTATAGTAAGGCGCTTTTGACTAAAAACGACCATGTATAGTAAGGCGCTTTTTGACTAAAAACGACCATGTATAGTAAGGCGCTTTTGACTAAAAACGACCATGTATAGTAAGGCGCTTTTTGACTAAAAACGACCATGTATAGTAAGGCGCTTTTGACTAAAAACGACCATGTATAGTAAGGCGCTTTTGACTAAAAACGACCATGTATAGTAAGGCGCTTTTGACTAAAAACGACCATGTATAGTAAGGCGCTTTTGACTAAAAACGACCATGTATAGTAAGGCGCTTTTGACTAAAAACGACCATGTATAGTAAGGCGTTTTTGACTAAAAACGACCATGTATAGTAAGGCTTTTTTGACTAAAAACGACCATGTATAGTAAGGCGTTTTTGACTAAAAACGACCATGTATAGTAAGGCGCTTTTTGACTAAAAACGACCATGTATAGTAAGGCGCTTTTTGACTAAAAACGACCATGTATAGTAAGGCGCTTTTGACTAAAAACGACCATGTATAGTAAGGCGCTTTTGACTAAAAACGACCATGTATAGTAAGGCGTTTTTGACTAAAAACGACCATGTATAGTAAGGCGTTTTTGACTAAAAACGACCATGTATAGTAAGGCGCTTTTGACTAAAAACGACCATGTATAGTAAGGCGTTTTTGACTAAAAACGACCATGTATAGTAAGGCGCTTTTGACTAAAAACGACCATGTATAGTAAGGCGCTTTTGACTAAAAACGACCATGTATAGTAAGGCGCTTTTGACTAAAAACGACCATGTATAGTAAGGCGTTTTTGACTAAAAACGACCATGTATAGTAAGGCGTTTTTGACTAAAAACGACCATGTATAGTAAGGCGCTTTTTGACTAAAAACGACCATGTATAGTAAGGCGCTTTTTGACTAAAAACGACCATGTATAGTAAGGCGTTTTTGACTAAAAACGACCATGTATAGTAAGGCGTTTTTGACTAAAAACGACCATGTATAGTAAGGCGCTTTTGACTAAAAACGACCATGTATAGTAAGGCGCTTTTTGACTAAAAACGACCATGTATAGTAAGGCGTTTTTGACTAAAAACGACCATGTATAGTAAGGCGCTTTTGACTAAAAACGACCATGTATAGTAAGGCGCTTTTGACTAAAAACGACCATGTATAGTAAGGCGCTTTTGACTAAAAACGACCATGTATAGTAAGGCGTTTTTTTGACTAAAAACGACCATGTATAGTAAGGCGCTTTTTGACTAAAAACGACCATGTATAGTAAGGCGTTTTTGACTAAAAACGACCATGTATAGTAAGGCGCTTTTTGACTAAAAACGACCATGTATAGTAAGGCGCTTTTGACTAAAAACGACCATGTATAGTAAGGCGTTTTTGACTAAAAACGACCATGTATAGTAAGGCGCTTTTGACTAAAAACGACCATGTATAGTAAGGCGCTTTTTGACTAAAAACGACCATGTATAGTAAGGCGCTTTTGACTAAAAACGACCATGTATAGTAAGGCGTTTTTGACTAAAAACGACCATGTATAGTAAGGCGCTTTTTGACTAAAAACGACCATGTATAGTAAGGCGCTTTTTGACTAAAAACGACCATGTATAGTAAGGCGCTTTTTGACTAAAAACGACCATGTATAGTAAGGCGCCATTTTTTTTGACTAAAAACGACCATGTATAGTAAGGCGCTTTTGACTAAAAACGACCATGTATAGTAAGGCGCTTTTGACTAAAAACGACCATGTATAGTAAGGCGTTTTGACTAAAAACGACCATGTATAGTAAGGCGCTTTTGACTAAAAACGACCATGTATAGTAAGGCGCTTTTGACTAAAAACGACCATGTATAGTAAGGCGTTTTTGACTAAAAACGACCATGTATAGTAAGGCGCTTTTGACTAAAAACGACCATGTATAGTAAGGCGCTAAAAACGACCATGTATAGTAAGGCGCTTTTGACTAAAAACGACCATGTATAGTAAGGCGCTTTTGACTAAAAACGACCATGTATAGTAAGGCGCTTTTGACTAAAAACGACCATGTATAGTAAGGCGCTTTTTTTGACTAAAAACGACCATGTATAGTAAGGCTAAAAAACGACCATGTATAGTAAGGCGCTTTTGACTAAAAACGACCATGTATAGTAAGGCGCTTTTGACTAAAAACGACCATGTATAGTAAGGCGCTTTTGACTAAAAACGACCATGTATAGTAAGGCGGACTAAAAACGACCATGTATAGTAAGGCGCTTTTGACTAAAAACGACCATGTATAGTAAGGCGCTTTTTGACTAAAAACGACCATGTATAGTAAGGCGCTTTTGACTAAAAACGACCATGTATAGTAAGGCGCTTTTTGACTAAAAACGACCATGTATAGTAAGGCGCTTTTGACTAAAAACGACCATGTATAGTAAGGCGTTTTTGACTAAAAACGACCATGTATAGTAAGGCGTTTTTGACTAAAAACGACCATGTATAGTAAGGCGCTTTTGACTAAAAACGACCATGTATAGTAAGGCGTTTTTGACTAAAAACGACCATGTATAGTAAGGCGCTTTTTTGACTAAAAACGACCATGTATAGTAAGGCGCTTTTGACTAAAAACGACCATGTATAGTAAGGCGCTTTTGACTAAAAACGACCATGTATAGTAAGGCGCTTTTTGACTAAAAACGACCATGTATAGTAAGGCGCTTTTGACTAAAAACGACCATGTATAGTAAGGCGCTTTTTGACTAAAAACGACCATGTATAGTAAGGCGTTTTTGACTAAAAACGACCATGTATAGTAAGGCGCTTTTGACTAAAAACGACCATGTATAGTAAGGCGCTTTTGACTAAAAACGACCATGTATAGTAAGGCGTTTTTGACTAAAAACGACCATGTATAGTAAGGCGCTTTTGACTAAAAACGACCATGTATAGTAAGGCGCTTTGTATAGTAAGGCTACTAAAAACGACCATGTATAGTAAGGCGTTTTTGACTAAAAACGACCATGTATAGTAAGGCGCTTTTGACTAAAAACGACCATGTATAGTAAGGCGCTTTTGACTAAAAACGACCATGTATAGTAAGGCGCTTTTGACTAAAAACGACCATGTATAGTAAGGCGCTTTTGACTAAAAACGACCATGTATAGTAAGGCGTTTTGACTAAAAACGACCATGTATAGTAAGGCGCTTTTGACTAAAAACGACCATGTATAGTAAGGCGCTTTTGACTAAAAACGACCATGTATAGTAAGGCGCTTTTTGACTAAAAACGACCATGTATAGTAAGGCGCTTTTGACTAAAAACGACCATGTATAGTAAGGCGTTTTTGACTAAAAACGACCATGTATAGTAAGGCGACTAAAAACGACCATGTATAGTAAGGCGCTTTTGACTAAAAACGACCATGTATAGTAAGGCGCTTTTGACTAAAAACGACCATGTATAGTAAGGCGCTTTTGACTAAAAACGACCATGTATAGTAAGGCTTTTTGACTAAAAACGACCATGTATAGTAAGGCGCTTTTGACTAAAAACGACCATGTATAGTAAGGCGCTTTTGACTAAAAACGACCATGTATAGTAAGGCGCTTTTGACTAAAAACGACCATGTATAGTAAGGCGCTTTTGACTAAAAACGACCATGTATAGTAAGGCGCTTTTGACTAAAAACGACCATGTATAGTAAGGCGTTTTGACTAAAAACGACCATGTATAGTAAGGCGCTTTTGACTAAAAACGACCATGTATAGTAAGGCGTTTTTGACTAAAAACGACCATGCGTTTTTGACTAAAAACGACCATGTATAGTAAGGCGCTTTTGACTAAAAACGACCATGTATAGTAAGGCTTTTTTGACTAAAAACGACCATGTATAGTAAGGCGTTTTTGACTAAAAACGACCATGTATAGTAAGGCGCTTTTGACTAAAAACGACCATGTATAGTAAGGCGCTTTTGACTAAAAACGACCATGTATAGTAAGGCGCTTTTGACTAAAAACGACCATGTATAGTAAGGCGTTTTTGACTAAAAACGACCATGTATAGTAAGGCGCTTTTGACTAAAAACGACCATGTATAGTAAGGCGCTTTTGACTAAAAACGACCATGTATAGTAAGGCGTTTTTGACTAAAAACGACCATGTATAGTAAGGCGCTTTTGACTAAAAACGACCATGTATAGTAAGGCGCTTTTGACTAAAAACGACCATGTATAGTAAGGCGCTTTTGACTAAAAACGACCATGTATAGTAAGGCGTTTTTTTGACTAAAAACGACCATGTATAGTAAGGCGTTTTTGACTAAAAACGACCATGTATAGTAAGGCGCTTTTGACTAAAAACGACCATGTATAGTAAGGCGTTTTTGACTAAAAACGACCATGTATAGTAAGGCGCTTTTGACTAAAAACGACCATGTATAGTAAGGCGCTTTTTGACTAAAAACGACCATGTATAGTAAGGCGCTTTTGACTAAAAACGACCATGTATAGTAAGGCGCTTTTTGACTAAAAACGACCATGTATAGTAAGGCGCTTTTTGACTAAAAACGACCATGTATAGTAAGGCGTTTTTGACTAAAAACGACCATGTATAGTAAGGCGCTTTTGACTAAAAACGACCATGTATAGTAAGGCGCTTTTGACTAAAAACGACCATGTATAGTAAGGCGCTTTTTGACTAAAAACGACCATGTATAGTAAGGCGCTTTTTGACTAAAAACGACCATGTATAGTAAGGCGCTTTTGACTAAAAACGACCATGTATAGTAAGGCGCTTTTGACTAAAAACGACCATGTATAGTAAGGCGCTTTTTGACTAAAAACGACCATGTATAGTAAGGCGTTTTTGACTAAAAACGACCATGTATAGTAAGGCGCTTTTGACTAAAAACGACCATGTATAGTAAGGCGTTTTTGACTAAAAACGACCATGTATAGTAAGGCGCTTTTGACTAAAAACGACCATGTATAGTAAGGCGTTTTTGACTAAAAACGACCATGTATAGTAAGGCGCTTTTGACTAAAAACGACCATGTATAGTAAGGCGCTTTTGACTAAAAACGACCATGTATAGTAAGGCGTTTTTTTTGACTAAAAACGACCATGTATAGTAAGGCGCTTTTGACTAAAAACGACCATGTATAGTAAGGCGTTTTTGACTAAAAACGACCATGTATAGTAAGGCGCTTTTGACTAAAAACGACCATGTATAGTAAGGCGCTTTTGACTAAAAACGACCATGTATAGTAAGGCGCTTTTTGACTAAAAACGACCATGTATAGTAAGGCGCTTTTTGACTAAAAACGACCATGTATAGTAAGGCGCTTTTGACTAAAAACGACCATGTATAGTAAGGCGTTTTTGACTAAAAACGACCATGTATAGTAAGGCGCTTTTTGACTAAAAACGACCATGTATAGTAAGGCGCTTTTGACTAAAAACGACCATGTATAGTAAGGCCATGTTTTTTGACTAAAAACGACCATGTATAGTAAGGCGTTTTTGACTAAAAACGACCATGTATAGTAAGGCGCTTTTTGACTAAAAACGACCATGTATAGTAAGGCGCTTTTGACTAAAAACGACCATGTATAGTAAGGCGCTTTTGACTAAAAACGACCATGTATAGTAAGGCGCTTTTGACTAAAAACGACCATGTATAGTAAGGCGCTTTTGACTAAAAACGACCATGTATAGTAAGGCGTTTTTTGACTAAAAACGACCATGTATAGTAAGGCGCTTTTGACTAAAAACGACCATGTATAGTAAGGCGCTTTTTGACTAAAAACGACCATGTATAGTAAGGCGTTTTTGACTAAAAACGACCATGTATAGTAAGGCGCTTTTTGACTAAAAACGACCATGTATAGTATAGTAAGGCGCTTTTGACTAAAAACGACCATGTATAGTAAGGCGTTTTTGACTAAAAACGACCATGTATAGTAAGGCGTTTTTGACCATGTATAGTAAGGCGTTTTTGACTAAAAACGACCATGTATAGTAAGGCGTTTTTGACTAAAAACGACCATGTATAGTAAGGCGTTTTTTGACTAAAAGTCGTTTTTTCGCTCAAAAACGCCTTATTATACATGGTCGTTTTTTCGCAAAAACGCCTTACTATACATGGTCGTTTTTTCGCAAAAACGCCTTACTATACATGGTCGTTTTTTCGCAAAAACGCCTTACTATACATGGTCGTTTTTTCGCCAAAAACGCCTTACTATACATGGTCGCTTTTTCGTAAAAACGCCTTACTATACATGGTCGTTTTTTCGCAAAAACGCCTTACTATACATGGTCGTTTTTTCGCAAAAACGCCTTACTATACATGGTCGCTTTTTTCGCAAAAACGCCTTACTATACATGGTCGCTTTTTTCGCCAAAAACGCCTTACTATACATGGTCGTTTTTTCGCAAAAACGCCTTACTATACATGGTCGTTTTTTCGCAAAAACGCCTTACTATACATGGTCGCTTTTTCGCTAAAAACGCCTTACTATACATGGTCGTTTTTTCGCTAAAAACGCCTTACTATACATGGTCGTTTTTTCGCAAAAACGCCTTACTATACATGGTCGTTTTTTTCGCTAAAAACGCCTTACTATACATGGTCGTTTTTTCGCTAAAAACGCCTTACTATACATGGTCGTTTTTTCGCTAAAAACGCCTTACTATACATGGTCGTTTTTTTCGCAAAAACGCCTTACTATACATGGTCGTTTTTTCGCAAAAACGCCTTACTATACATGGTCGTTTTTTCGCAAAAACGCCTTACTATACATGGTCGTTTTTTCGCAAAAAACGCCTTACTATACATGGTCGTTTTTTCGCAAAAACGCCTTACTATACATGGTCGTTTTTTCGCAAAAACGCCTTACTATACATGGTCGTTTTTTCGCTAAAAACGCCTTACTATACATGGTCGTTTTTTCACAAAAACGCCTTACTATACATGGTCGTTTTTTCGCAAAAACGCCTTACTATACATGGTCGTTTTTTCGCAAAAACGCCTTACTATACATGGTCGTTTTTTCGCAAAAACGCCTTACTATACATGGTCGCTTTTTTCGCTCAAAAACGCCTTACTATACATGGTCGTTTTTTCGCTAAAAACGCCTTACTATACATGGTCGTTTTTTCGCTAAAAACGCCTTACTATACATGGTCGTTTTTTCGCTAAAAACGCCTTACTATACATGGTCGTTTTTTCAAAAAACGCCTTACTATACATGGTCGTTTTTTCGCTAAAAACGCCTTACTATACATGGTCGCTTTTTTCGCTAAAAACGCCTTACTATACATGGTCGTTTTTTCGCTAAAAACGCCTTACTATACATGGTCGTTTTTTCGCAAAAACGCCTTACTATACATGGTCGTTTTTTCGCAAAAACGCCTTACTATACATGGTCGTTTTTTCGCAAAAACGCCTTACTATACATGGTCGTTTTTTCGCAAAAACGCCTTACTATACATGGTCGTTTTTTCGCAAAAACGCCTTACTATACATGGTCGTTTTTTCGCTAAAAACGCCTTACTATACATGGTCGTTTTTTTCGCAAAAACGCCTTACTATACATGGTCGTTTTTCGCTAAAAACGCCTTACTATACATGGTCGTTTTTTCGCTAAAAACGCCTTACTATACATGGTCGTTTTTTCGCAAAAACCTTACTATACATGGTCGTTTTTTCGCAAAAACGCCTTACTATACATGGTCGTTTTTTCGCTAAAAACGCCTTACTATACATGGTCGTTTTTTCGCTAAAAACGCCTTACTATACATGGTCGTTTTTTCGCTAAAAACGCCTTACTATACATGGTCGTTTTTTCGCTAAAACGCCTTACTATACATGGTCGTTTTTTTCGCAAAAACGCCTTACTATACATGGTCGTTTTTTCGCAAAAACGCCTTACTATACATGGTCGTTTTTCGCTAAAAACGCCTTACTATACATGGTCGTTTTTTCGCAAAAACGCCTTACTATACATGGTCGTTTTTTCGCAAAAACGCCTTACTATACATGGTCGTTTTTTCGCTAAAAACGCCTTACTATACATGGTCGTTTTTTCGCTAAAAACGCCTTACTATACATGGTCGTTTTTTCGCTAAAAACGCCTTACTATACATGGTCGTTTTTTTCGCAAAAACGCCTTACTATACATGGTCGTTTTTTCGCAAAAACGCCTTACTATACATGGTCGTTTTTTCGCTAAAACGCCTTACTATACATGGTCGTTTTTTCGCTAAAAACGCCTTACTATACATGGTCGTTTTTTCGCAAAAACGCCTTACTATACATGGTCGTTTTTTCGCAAAAACGCCTTACTATACATGGTCGTTTTTTCATCAAAACGCCTTACTATACATGGTCGTTTTTTCGCAAAAACGCCTTACTATACATGGTCGTTTTTTCGCTAAAAACGCCTTACTATACATGGTCGTTTTTTCGCAAAAACGCCTTACTATACATGGTCGTTTTTTCGCTAAAACGCCTTACTATACATGGTCGTTTTTTCGCTAAAAACGCCTTACTATACATGGTCGTTTTTTCGCAAAAACGCCTTACTATACATGGTCGTTTTTTCGCAAAAACGCCTTACTATACATGGTCGTTTTTTCGCAAAAACGCCTTACTATACATGGTCGTTTTTTCGCAAAAACGCCTTACTATACATGGTCGTTTTTTCGCAAAAACGCCTTACTATACATGGTCGTTTTTTCGCAAAAACGCCTTACTATACATGGTCGTTTTTTCGCAAAAACGCCTTACTATACATGGTCGTTTTTTCGCAAAAACGCCTTACTATACATGGTCGTTTTTTCGCTAAAACGCCTTACTATACATGGTCGTTTTTTCGCTAAAAACGCCTTACTATACATGGTCGTTTTTTCGCAAAAACGCCTTACTATACATGGTCGTTTTTTCGCTAAAAACGCCTTACTATACATGGTCGTTTTTTCGCAAAAACGCCTTACTATACATGGTCGTTTTTTCGCTAAAAACGCCTTACTATACATGGTCGTTTTTTCGCTAAAAACGCCTTACTATACATGGTCGTTTTTTCGTCAAAAACGCCTTACTATACATGGTCGTTTTTTCGCAAAAACGCCTTACTATACATGGTCGTTTTTTCGCAAAAACGCCTTACTATACATGGTCGTTTTTTCGCTCAAAACGCCTTACTATACATGGTCGTTTTTTCGCTAAAAACGCCTTACTATACATGGTCGTTTTTTCGCTAAAAACGCCTTACTATACATGGTCGTTTTTTCGCAAAAACGCCTTACTATACATGGTCGTTTTTTCGCCAAAAACGCCTTACTATACATGGTCGTTTTTTCGCTAAAAACGCCTTACTATACATGGTCGTTTTTTTCGCAAAAACGCCTTACTATACATGGTCGTTTTTTCGCAAAAACGCCTTACTATACATGGTCGTTTTTTCTATACATGGTCGCTTTTTTCACAAAAACGACCATTATACATGGTCGCTTTTATCTTCAAAACGCCTTATTATATATGGTCGTTTTTCAAAAACGCTTTATTATACATGGTCGTTTTTTGTCAAAACGCTTTATTATACATGGTCGTTTTGTCAAAAACGCTTTATTATACATGGTCGTTTTTTTGTCAAAAACGCCTTATTATACATGGTCGCTTTTTTGTCAAAACGCCTTATTATACATGGTCGTTTTTTTGTCAAAAACGCCTTATTATACATGGTCGCTTTTTTGTCAAAAACGCCTTATTATACATGGTCGTTTTTTGTCAAAAACGCTTATTATACATGGTCGTTTTTGTCAAAAACGCCTTTATTATACATGGTCGCTTTTTTGTCAAAAACGCTTATTATACATGGTCGTTTTTCGTCAAAAACGCCTTATTATACATGGTCGTTTTTTGTCAAAAACGCCTTATTATACATGGTCGCTTTTTCGTCAAAACGCTTTATTATACATGGTCGTTTTTGTCAAAAACGCTTTATTATACATGGTCGCTTTTTTCGTCAAAAACGCCTTATTATACATGGTCGCTTTTTTGTCAAAAACGCCTTATTATACATGGTCGCTTTTTCGTCAAAAACGCCTTATTATACATGGTCGCTTTTGTCAAAAACGCCTTATTATACATGGTCGTTTTGTCAAAAACGCTTTATTATACATGGTCGTTTTTGTCAAAAACGCTTTATTATACATGGTCGTTTTTGTCAAAAACGCTTATTATACATGGTCGTTTTTTCAGTCAAAAACGCCTTATTATACATGGTCGTTTTTGTCAAAAACGCCTTATATACATGGTCGTTTTTGTCAAAAACGCTTATTATACATGGTCGTTTTTGTCAAAAACGCTTTATTATACATGGTCGTTTTTTGTCAAAAACGCTTTATTATACATGGTCGTTTTTTGTCAAAAACGCTTATTATACATGGTCGTTTTTTTTGTCAAAACGCTTATTATACATGGTCGTTTTTTCGTCAAAAACGCTTTATTATACATGGTCGTTTTTTGTCAAAACGCTTATTATACATGGTCGTTTTTGTCAAAAACGCTTATTATACATGGTCGTTTTTGTCAAAAACGCCTTATTATACATGGTCGTTTTTGTCAAAAACGCTTATTATACATGGTCGTTTTTGTCAAAAACGCCTTATTATACATGGTCGTTTTTGTCAAAACGCTTTATTATACATGGTCGTTTTTGTCAAAAACGCCTTATTATACATGGTCGTTTTTTCATCAAAAACGCCTTATTATACATGGTCGTTTTTTGTCAAAAACGCCTTATTATACATGGTCGTTTTTTGTCAAAAACGCCTTATTATACATGGTCGTTTTTGTCAAAAACGCTTATTATACATGGTCGTTTTTTGTCAAAAACGCTTTATTATACATGGTCGTTTTTGTCAAAAACGCTTTATTATACATGGTCGTTTTTTGTCAAAAACGCTTTATTATACATGGTCGTTTTTTGTCAAAAACGCCTTATTATACATGGTCGTTTTTTGTCAAAACGCTTTATTATACATGGTCGCTTTTTTGTCAAAAACGCTTACTATACATGGTCGTTTTTCATCAAAAACGCCTTACTATACATGGTCGTTTTTTGTCAAAAACGCCTTATTATACATGGTCGCTTTTTTGTCAAAAACGCCTTATTATACATGGTCGTTTTTGTCAAAAACGCCTTACTATACATGGTCGTTTTTCGGTCAAAAACGCCTTATTATACATGGTCGTTTTTGTCAAAAACGCCTTACTATACATGGTCGTTTTTTTGTCAAAAAACGCCTTACTATACATGGTCGTTTTTTGTCAAAAACGCCTTACTATACATGGTCGCTTTTTTCGTCAAAACGCTTATTATACATGGTCGTTTTTGTCAAAAACGCCTTACTATACATGGTCGCTTTTCATCAAAAACGCCTTACTATACATGGTCGTTTTTTTGTCAAAAACGCCTTACTATACATGGTCGTTTTTTTCATCAAAACGCCTTACTAAACATGGTCGTTTTTTTCGGCTAATAACATCTTACTGTACATGGTAATTTTTCGGCGACTGCAAAATCTCTGACCAAGTCAAAAACAAAACCCGCAATGCCTTTGCTTTGCCACCTCAGATTTGGTCCACCTCACCTGTCAATCACAACTGGGCTCCGCCTACGAGGACTTGTGGCCCGTCGTGACTCGAATGTTCAACACGGCGCAGTCACGTGACGAGGACTCGCGCCCCGACGTCCTGTGGTGCTTCTACTTCAACACGGACGACGGGGGTGCCGGCGCGGAGCCGGACGGCGACCGCTTGCCGTCCAACGTTTACGTCTGCTCGGGACCCGACGCCGAGCTGGGTCACGAGCGTGCCCCCAAGTCTTGCTGCACTTCTTTCACGTTCTCGTTGTAAATTTGCAGTCAATTGGAGTCTGTTGTTTGCTCCAAAGAAACGCTCGTTTACTTTTGAATGATGTATGAAACTGAAAGGCATTTGTGTTCATGCCGAGGCCATCTTCCGCAAGATGGTCCCCGACTTCTGTCCTCCCGCGCCCAACCCCGACACTGACGATCCCGAAGGCCCCGCCAACACGACGGACAATCGGGACAAAGACGAGGAGCCCGCCGAGCTCCAAGAGCAGCAGCTTCAGGTTGAAGAGTGACCCAAAATTGAAGCCATCAAAAAAAAAAAAAAAACCCGTACGGCATCGGCCGGATCCCCCGCCGTGCATCACGGGGCCCAACGCCTGCTTTCGTTTCTATTTACCGTATTTTCACGACCATTGGGCGCACCGTGTTGTAGGGCGCAGTCTCAGTAACGGCTGCTATTTCTGTATTTGACACGTACACAAAACGCACTGTATCATTGGGCGCAGCCAGGCGTGCTAAAACATTCGCCAGCTTAAACATACGGCATGCATGCACACACGCTAAAAACACGTTAGCTTGAAGTATAACATAGCATGCTAAGACACGCTAAAAACACATTAGCTTGAAGCATAGCGTAGCATGCTAAGACATGCTAAAAACACGTTAGCTTGAAGCATACGGTAGCATGCTAAGACACACGCTAAAAACACGTTTTTAAAAAGGCAACGGAAGCAAAACTGAGATCGGTTGTACTTTATTTCGCCATCTTACAATGTACTCGCGTTTTTCGATCAATCATCACCCAGAAATCCATCAAAGTCCTCAACTTCTGTATCCGAATTGAACAATTGTGCAAGTACCTTTAGCGTCCACTTACACGCCCACCCTTCACTGAATGGCGGGCTGCTTTCCCGCATGCCTGTCCTCACTCACTTTTCTCTATATAAACAGCGTGTCGGCTCTCAGTCAGGCTTTGGAACTCGGCGCGTACACAAGACGCTCCGCATTATAAGGCGTCCTGTCCGTTTTGGAGAAAATTTAAGACTTTTAATGGCGCCTTATAGTCGTGAAAATACGGTATGTTCAGCTGAAAGGAATTAAAAGCCAGTTTGCGACACGACACGCTTGTTGTAGTCAAAGACGTTTATTGTACGGAATACGTGAAGGCCGGGTCGCCTTTACAGTCTGCGTCCGCGACGTCCTCCCTTTCTGCGCGTCGAGTCTGATGGGATGGGGGTCACGTCCTCTGAAAGCACAAAACGGCACGCGCATCAGAAAAGGGGGGCGCAACCGACGGAGAAAGACGTTACCGACCGATGCGTCCGATCTTCATGCCAGATCGGGCGAGGGCTCTGAGCGCCGACTGCGCTCCCGGTCCGGGCGTCTTGGTGCTGGAAGAATAAGGCGCGTGAGCTGTCGGGCGGGGTCGAAATGACGACGCGCACCACGGCCAACGTTCCTAACAAAGTGACCTGCGTCAAAATCGCGCAACAATTCAATGAGCGGAGAGAAGAAGAGCGCAAAACCTGGCGAGGAGCTTCCCTCTGGCCAAAGCCCACCGGGAGGTGCCGACAATCGCGCGCGACGGTCAAACTCTTGAGCGGTCGCTGAAGCCCAGCGAGACGACCCATCGCATCATCTTTTTGACTTCACATTGCTCGTGTTTTGCAAAATCCCGCGAGACATTTTATTTAACCGCCCACAAACTTGGCACGAAGCTTCGCCTGAAGACGAAAAACATTCGTTGACGCGGTTTGCTTCCGCCGCGCCGATGCGCTCAGATACGATGAAAACGAGGCGGTTTTGCGCGCGCACACGTCGGGGCCCGGCAAACACATTTCCCGGCTCCCAAGTCTTGGAATTTACGGCAGATTCGATTTGATTTCGAGAGCGCCCCGGCGCGGCGCGCCAGGCGAGACTGACCGGTTGCCGCCGGTGGCCCTGAGCTTGATGTGCAGCGCGGTGATGCCGAGCTCCTTGCAGCGCTGCGCCACGTCCTGCGCCGCCAGCATGGCGGCGTACGGGGACGACTCGTCCCTGTCCGCCTTCACCTTCATGCCGCCCGTCACGCGGCAGATGGTCTCCCTGGCGGAAACGGCAAAACGTTACGGCCGCAGCGGGACGACGGGCCCGGGGGGCGGTCGGCGGCGCGGCGAGGACTCACTTCCCGGAGAGGTCGGTGACGTGCACGAAGGTGTCGTTGAAGGAGGCGAAGATGTGGCAGACGCCGAAGACGTTCTCACCCTCGGCCACCTGGGGTCCCAAACTGATCACCTGCTCCTCCTTCTTCTCCTTGCCTTTGCGCGGCGCCATCTCGTCTAGTCGTGCGCAAAAGAACATTGTGACACATCTGCTTTGGCCAAAAGAAAAACTAAACCTTTGCCCGTGAAGCGAAAGCTTTCCCAAATAGGCACATTTAGCCGCAAAACACACGGTGGACACGTTAACCAGAAATGTCCACAACTTTTCAAGATGCACTTTAACTCATTCACTCCCATAGACGTTTTTAAACGTGTTTTCAGACTTGGTCCAAAATTGGCTGGTACTGAATGAGTTAATGGGGCTACGTTTTCCAACTCTCACGACAACGGGCTCTTCAACGGTTAAGTGTGACGCGATTCCGAAGGGGGTCAACGGGAATAAGACGATTTGCTCGCGACCGTTTCCCTCTGGACGACTCGCTGTTGCGTGACGTCACGCGAGTGCACTTTCAGCCGCAATGTGCGAGCGGCGAAATTTCGCCCTCTGAGACCGAGACGGTATCGGCCTTTCGGTGCCAAACGAGGACGTTTGCAGATGAAACACGCGAGCGGCCCCCGTCCCGTTTTAAAAGGCGGCCGGCGAGCGTCGAGAATGGCGACGGGCAAACGGGGAAGGCGTCAAAGCGGGCAAACGAGCGCGTCCAAGGCGACAATTTAAGGCCGACAAGAGTCACCGAGTGCGACGAAGACGGCCCGCGGCAAAACAAAGTGCCGATGAACTCAAACAAAGGCGATTGAGGAGGATGGCGAAGGGGACGGTTCTCACCTCAGTGTATCTCTTGTGGGGATCCAACTGGAAAAGAAAGAGGCGACCGTTTCCGGGGTTAAAGTTGCCGCCTCACTGGGCGCGGGAAGGTGGCTGCCCGCTGCCGCCCTCTGGTGGCGGGGATGATCGGATGCGCGGGGTGCTCCTAGTCAAAACGAAGCGGCGAGCGCTTTTGGATGACAGCACATCGGTGTGCTGGATGCCGAAAAGACTCGAAGCCTCATGTGACACTTTGTGCCATTGTCAACTGCTCGAATGGAATTTAGAGGTTTGAACGTTGGTATAAAAAAAAAAGTGTTAAGGATTTGTTATAAATAACGCTCTTACTCACTGATTTTATTGTGAAGAGACATGCCGGATGTTCATGTTGAGCGCAACTTCCGTTTGTCTGTTAACTGACGCGATTGCTCATGGCCACGGCTCCGTGTTACGCCGTGCTGCCGAGTTGTTCTAGCCCAAGAGAATAAATATCCCTGAAGTGATCATCTGAGCGTGTCCTATTATTGCACGAGTCTAATAATAATAATAATAATACATTTTATTTATAAGCGCCTTTCAAAATACCCAAGGACACTTTACAATCAATAAGAGCAATAAAACCACAGATAAAATTATAAATAATAAAAGTGATGAGTTTAAAGTGTATATGCAATTTTAAATAGGTGGGTTTTGAGATGAGTTTTGAATATGGGAAGAGAGTCGATATTTCGGATGTCGGGTGGGAGTGAGTTCCAGAGTTTGGGGCAGAGCGGCTGAAAGCTCTGCACCCCATCGTGCTGAGACGGGCAGAAGGTACACAGAGGTGGAGGGAGGCTGAGGACCTGAGGGAACGAGAGGGAACGGAAATTTGAAGAAGGTTTGACAGATAGGGGGGGGCAAGGTTATGGATGGCTTTGAATGTGAAGAGGAGTATTTTGAAGTTGATCCTCAGTTTGACAGGGAGCCAGTGGAGCTGTTGGAGGATGGGGGTGATGTGATGGAAGGAGGGGGTTCCAGTGATGATACGGGCCGAAGAATTCTGGACCAATTGAAGTTTATGGAGGAATTTGTTGTGGACACCGAAGAGAAGTGAATTGCAATAGTCGATGCGGGAGGTGACGAGACTGTGGACAAGGATGGCAGTGGAGTGAGGGGTGAGAGAGGGGCGGAGACGGTTGATATTGCGTAGGTGGAAATATGCCGACCGGGTTATGTTATTAATATGAGAGTGGAACGATAGTGAGCTATCGAGGATGACACCCAGGCTCTTGACCTGAAGGGAGGGGGACACAGTGGAGTTATCAATAGTGAGAGAGAAACTGTTGGTTTTTTGTAGGGTGGATTTGGTACTGACGAGGAGGAGTTCTGTTTTGTCACTGTTAAGTTTGAGGAAGTTATGTGTGAACCACGTTTTAATTTCTGAAAGGCAGTGTGAGAGGGAGGAGGGTGGGAGGGATGCGTCGGGTTTGCTGGAGAGGTAGAGCTGGGTGTCATCCGCGAAGCAGTGGAAGTGTATACCAAATTTATGGAAAATATTGCCAAGGGGGAGAAGGTAGATAATGAAGAGGAGGGGTCCCAAGACAGAGCCTTGGGGCACACCGGAAGAGACAGGGAGGGACTGTGAAGTGAAGGAATTGAGTTGGATGAACTGAGAACGCCCAGAGAGATAGGAGTGAAACCAGTGTAAGGGGGTGTGAGTGATGCCTATGGTGGAGAGTCTATTAAGGAGGATGGGGTGGGAGATTGTATCAAAAGCTGCACTCAGGTCGAGGAGAAGGAGTATTGAGATTAACCCGGCGTCTGCTGCCATAAGAAGGTCGTTTGTGATTTTTAAGAGGGCTGATTCAGTGCTGTGACGGGGACGGAAACCAGACTGGAATTGTTCGTAGAGATTGTTATGGGTGAGATGGGAGTGAAGTTGAGAGGCAACAATTTTTTCAAGAAGTTTGGAGATGAAAGGAAGGTGAGAAATTGGACGTAGGTTGTTGAAGTCATTGGGATCTAAACCAGGTTTTTTCAAGAGAGGAGTGACAGCTGCAGTTTTGAATGGGACAGGGACAATTCCAGTGGACAGTGAGGAATGGATGATGGCTGAAATGAAAGGAAGCAGAGAGGGTAAGCAGGATTTGACCAGGACCGTTGGGAGGGGATCAAGTAGGCAGGAGGAAGTTTTGGATTTGGTAATGATATCTGAGATTATTGAAGGATGGGGGAGTTCAAAGGAGGAAAGCAGTTGACAGGAAGTGGGGACGTCAAGGGAGGGGAGGGGTACAGAGGAGCCCAGGTGTTGGTGAATTTTATTTACTTTTTCAATAAAAAATCGGAGCAGAGAGTTGCAGGTGTCGGAAGAATAAAAGTGTGGGGGTAAGGAGACAGGGGGTTGAGTGATTTTGTTCAAGAGAGAAAAGAGAGTCCTAGTATTTCCAGTATTGGAGCAGATGAGTCCAGAGTAATATTGTGATTTGGCTTGAGAAATGGAGTCCTTGTAATGGGAAAGTTGAGCTGTGTACATGTCCTTGTGAACAGTGAGACCAGTTTTACGGTAGAGTCTTTCAAGTTGGCGGGTTTTGGATTTAATGGAACGGAGAAGAGGGGAGAACCAGGGGGCAGATCGAGTGAAAAGGACAGAGCGGGACTTGACAGGAGCGAGCGTATTGAGGATGTTGATGAGTCCAGAGTTATATCGGGAAACCAAATCGTCGGGAGTGGAGTCTGTGTCCAGAGTCAGGGTGGCAATCCTTGCAGCGAGAGAGTCAATGTTGATGTCTTTGATATTACGGTAAGAGATGATGCGGGGTGATTTGGAGGTGGAGAGCCAGAGGGTGACATTAAATGAAATGAGGAAGTGGTCCGTTATAGGGAGTTCATCAGCAGTACAGTTGGAGGGGGTGAGACCAGAGCAGCAAATGAGATCCAGCGTGTGTCCTTTAACGTGAGTCTGCAAACTGATGGAAGCCAAAGCTGTCAAGTGAGGAGGTGAAGTCCCTGGTGAGCGGAAGGGCGGTATTGTCCATGTGTATATTGAAATCCCCTAGTATAATTATATTAGGAGATAGAGAGGAGAGATGGGTGAGGATAGCAGACAATTCATTACAAAAGTCACAATGAGGTTTGGGAGCACGGTATATTGTGGCAATGATCGTTGAGTGGGTCCGAAATTTGACAGGCGAGGCATTCAAATGAGGAGAGAGGAGGAGAGAGATAGGAAGAACCTTCCACTTCTCGCGGTACAAGATCGCGAGTCCGCCTCCGCGACCGCGCCGCGGGTTTCGACAGGTAGACAAAACCCGGGGAGTAGAATCATTAAGTTGAGAAAATCGCCAGGAGTTTGCCAGGTCTCATTCAGACAAAAAGTCAAGCTTACGGTCTCTGAGGATATCCTGGATAAGACAACCTTTCCCAGTGAGCGAGCGGATGTTAAGCAGTCCGGTTGACGCCGCAATATCGCTGTTGCGAGGAGCATTAGCTGACCTAGCCAGGCCGGCTAACACGCTGTGGTCCGCGGATCGCCGTTGTTTCTGCGTGGTCGGCGGGAGGATGACCAGAAGGAGGTGATGTCCTGGAGCTATCGAGGTGGAAGCCCGACGAGACCCACGGTGGATATATTTCCGGGAGGGGCGAAGAACGATGTCCGGAAGCGGTGCAGCGCAGGTGGAAAGCGCGACCACCGAGCGCGAGCTCGAGAAGTTCTGTCGCTGAGTACCGGTAGTCCTTCCATAGGTCGGCGGAGGAGCGACAGGATGGTCCAAATTAGTATAGCCCAGACAAAGGCCCCGATTTCCCCCGTCATGAGGTACAGAGGGGTGGAGATGGCACGGGACCTCGTCTGAGATCCGAAAAGGTAGGACGCTGTGACAGCGCGAATTGAAAACAATCAGATGGTGGTTGACGGTTGACGATCAAAAATGGATTGGCGACAGTAAAACCGTAAAAACACTAAAAATGTTTGGCGGGTGGGCAGCGGCAGCCAGACGCGCCAGCGTTCACTCAACCCGGAAGAAAAACCCCGCCATTCTGTCGTGATTCGCACCTCCTCAACAAAAAGCATTAGGAACCTCCATTCATTCGTCACCGTTTCTCGACGGCAAAAGATCCAGACGGACTAAAAGTGGACATTTCTTGAATACCGTTATCTCACAGGCGTATTCTATTTATCCTTTGCAAATAATTTCAAATACCGTATTACTGTGGCTTACTGAGTTGTCCCCACGTCTGTACTATTTTTTTCATCCCAAAACATTATGTAATTTAAACGGTTTCTTTTTGGGGTTGGGTGGAATAGCACTTGCCTTTATTATAGGGAAAGACGATTTGCGATGTGTTTCGAATGAATCTTTAACACATTAAATCCCTGGTACTTTCTTTTCTTTTCAAGACTTGATGTTAAAAAAAAAAGGGTTTGAAAATAGCTGCCCCCCCCAAAAAAAATCACATGAATACGTCATTCTGATCCACTTTTTTTTATTGATTTTTAAAATTCGACAACACTGCACAACGCAGGAGAAATACGTGCACGTTCTCTCCCGCGTGCACTCACGCACGCACACGCCGTGTTCACTTCCTGTTACGCAGCGAGCATGCAGCCGCTGACACGTCACAACATTGAGGTTTTTTTTTTTAATTTGGAATTCTTCATTATTTTAATTTTTTTTTTTTACATTTTCTGTGTCGTCGCTTCACCTGAGAGACGTGACCGTTAGCATGTTTAGCATCGTTGGTCTAGTTAGCGTCTTAGCTCAGAGCCCAAGCAACAGCTGCTAACAATGCTAAAGCTAAAAAACCCTAGAAATGGGAGAAAAAAAACACTACTTCCTGTACATCAATGTGACGCGTGGGCCGTCATCAGCCTCCAAATAACTGAGCGCACCAGATTTCACATTCAAAGCGATTAAAAAAAAACATCGGATAACCCTGCAAGTTGGAAGGCAGGCTCAGATTGCTAGAAAAAAACAAACCCTGGCACATTTCCAGTCCGATGATGGCATCGGCGCCCAGTCAAAACGGCAGGAAGGTTTCCACTGAGCACGCGAGAAGATTTCACTTTCAAAGCAGTTAATAAAGCCAACAAAGAGAAACAAACGCAGCGGAGTTAAGAACATCCCGGGGATTGGTCGGTCTATCGAAAGTTGCTAATCAATGGAAAAAGTAGATAGAAATCAAGCATGAATCTTGCTTGGATGTAAACAAGCCCAAAATCACATGAGCACGAAGCCACTCCAAACAGGAAGTTGCGTGTCAAAGTTCAAACGCATGCAATTGAAAGCGGAAGAAGAGCGCACACACACACACACACAACACACACTCTGACAAATGCATACATTCTTCATACACACACACACACACGCACAGAAGACAAAGTAATTGACTTGAACGTGAAAGCTCTTCAATTGGATTAACGAGCTCAAAAGACAATCGACATCAAATGATTATTTTTTTGTGTGTTTTGAATTATTACTATGTTTGTTAGACTCCGCCCAAGGGTAGTGAAGGAGGCGGGGCTTGGAAGGAGCAGACCCCTGAGGGGGCGGAGTCAAAGTGTAGGAGTTTATGGAAGCTCGAGAGGTCAAAGTGGAGAGAAGGAAGCGTCTGGATGGAACAAAATGTAGCAATCGCGATAACGACTGGATTCGGTCATACCGCCCCCTACTGGTTACCTGGCAAATCTCTCTCTCACACACACACAGGGGCACACACACCCACACACTAGCCACTTCCCTCTCTGTTTACGGATAGACATTTCACTTTGCAACGCTGAGCTATGTTAAGCCCCCCGGCCACAGGGCGTTCTGTGATGTGTGTGGTGAGGGAGGTCTGTTATTCATCAGTCACATGATAACAGAAAAGAAGGGTGTACAATGGGGGGTGGCTGAAGCAACCAAAACAAAAAAACACAAAAAAGGGCGGGGCTCTGATTGGTCATGGACGGATTAACATTGAAGGGGTTTGTTGCGGTTCGGCCCCGCCCCCCAGCGCCTCCTCTTCCTATTTGTCGACGGGACCGGCCTTCTGTCATTCAATTGGTCGTCCGGGTGACGGTGACCTCATCAAAGGACCGCCAACGTAGGAAGTTAGCTAAGTGGACACAGATGGAAGACAAAAAAATAATTAACAAAAAATATATATCAAGAATTCATATTCAGCCATTATCTGAGCTGCTTATCCCCTCGAGAGGATCGCGGGCCTGCCGGAGCCTCTTCAGCCGTCTTTAGGCAGCAGGAGAATTTTATTCTCACAAAGCGATAGTCGCGGCTCACGAGCAAACTGCGACAATGGCGGGTTCACTTTTTTTTTTTTTTTAAACTGCGCGAGCCGGCCACCTTCTACAAAACGCTACATCGTGTTTTAGCTAGCTAATTGTTCAACTCTCGCCAGCTAGCTGCTAAAATTTCTGGCGAGCTCCCGGTGACATTTGATCCAACTCACTTGTAAAGTGTCAGCCAGCTAGCAAGAGAATTTTCAGCCAGCTAGCTCGAGAATTTTCAGCCAGCTAGCTTGAGAATTTTCAGCCAGCTAGCTCGAGAATTTTCAGCCAGCTAGCTTGGGAATTTTCAGCCAGCTAGCTTGAGAATTTTCAGCCAGCTAGCTTGAGAATTTTCAGCCAGCTAGCTTGAGAATTTTCAGCCAGCTAGCTTGAGAATTTTCAGCCAGCTAGCTCGAGAATTTTCAGCCAGCTAGCTTGAGAATTTTCAGCCAGCTAGCTTGAGAATTTTCAGCCAGCTAGCTTGAGAATTTTCAGCCAGCTAGCTTGAGAATTTTCAGCCAGCTAGCTCGAGAATTTTCAGCCAGCTAGCTCGAGAATTTTCAGCCAGCTAGCTCGAGAATTTTCAGCCAGCTAGCTCGAGAATTTTCAGCCAGATAGCTTGAGAATTTTCAGCCAGCTAGCTCGAGAATTTTCAGCCAGCTAGCTCGAGAATTTTCAGCCAGCTAGCTCGAGAATTTTCAGCCAGCTAGCTCGAGAATTTTCAGCCAGCTAGCTCGAGAATTTTCAGCCAGCTAGCTCGAGAATTTTCAGCCAGATAGCTTGAGAATTTTCAGCCAGCTAGCTTGAGAATTTTCAGCCAGCTAGCTTGAGAATTTTCAGCCAGCTAGCTCGAGAATTTTCAGCCAGCTAGCTCGAGAATTTTCAGCCAGCTAGCTCGAGAATTTTCAGCCAGATAGCTTGAGAATTTTCAGCCAGCTAGCTTGAGAATTTTCAGCCAGCTAGCTCGAGAATTTTCAGCCAGCTAGCTCGAGAATTTTCAGCCAGCTAGCTTGAGAATTTTCAGCCAGCTAGCTCGAGAATTTTCAGCCAGCTAGCTTGCAAAACGTGAGCCAGTTAAAACTGCTTTTAGTTTGAGCTGGCTAATCTCTAGCCAGCCAGCGGCTAAAATGTAAAACCAGTTCACCACTAAAGTTTTAGCGAGCGAGCTGCTGAATTTGCCGACACCGAGCCGCCAACGTGTGAGCCGACTGCCAAGCTGCGTTTGCTTCTGCCCGATTGAAGTCATCTTTATATCGGCGACACATGCCGCGAAAGCGACAGCCCGCTAGCCGCTAGCCGTACTTGCTCAGCGTGGAGGGCGAGCCCGAGCGGTGGAAGTGGACGATCTGCCACTTGCCGTCGCGGCGGTGCCACACCCGGGTCTCCTCCGACTGGACGGTGCGCGGCGTCCCATTGCCGTCGATGTACTGAGTGACGCGGATGTACGCGATGCACGCCGCCTCCTCGCCCACCAGGTGGATGTGAGGGTTCAAGATGGTGGTGTGCACGGGCTTGCTGTTCTTGGACCACACTGCAAAGCGCGCGCGGGTGCGCAAACACGCCGACGGGAATTAGCGGCGCGCGCGCGAGCACGGGCGCGCGCGGGACGGGCTCACAATGTGCTCACAGTTTTCAAAGTAGAAGCGATGGAAGTCCAGCCCTTCCACCAGGTTCCCCAGCGCCTCGGGTTCGAACGCCGTCACGGCCGGGTCGCACATCTTGCTGCGGAGGGAAGTTGCGGCGGTGACCACGCGCCGCTTGCGCTCGCCACTTCCACATCAAAGGCCCGACTTACGTGTAGCTCTCGAAGTCGCCGTTGCTGATGGCCTCGATCAGCATCTCCGTCACTTTGATGATGTCCTGCTTCCTCACTGGCGCACGCACACACACACACACACTCGCTAAAACCGACACTTGCGAGAGACCGCGAGTGCCTGCGTTTGCCCTACCTCGAGTGTCCTCATCCTCAATGGTGGTGTTTGTGCTCTCCGAGGACTCCTGCGGCGACAGGAAGTGCGCGTTACCGTACAGGAAGTTGTCAGTGATGGATCAAGCCCGGCGTGCGCTCACCTTGACGCCGTCCGTCTTCTTGTTTCCCGTCTTCCCTCCTGCGGGCGGCACGACCACAAACACGCAGAGGAGCAACAGCAGCGTCATGGACACGGCAAACAGCGCCACCGCCTGGACCACGGGCCACATGACCCGACGCGAGCTCCGGGGACGTACTGCAGACTCGATCCGCCGCTCGGCGCTCCCCGATCTACGCTTACGAACGCCGCCGCTCTCCGTGGCTCTCCGACTCGCGCTATGCTCACGACGTGTACCCGAGGCCCAAATCCGGACTGACACGCGCCAGCTCCCCACAACCGTGCGTCTGCCTCCCACCTGTGACTTCAGCTGGACTAGCTGTGCACCATCCGTCCTGTACGAACTATTTGTTGACATCAAGTGTCCGCTCCGCCTCTGGTTCCTGCCCCACCTACCGAGAAGCCGATGTACGAGCGCGACCGGCGTTATCCCGACTGCTGCGCTGGAGGAGACTACTGCTCCCTAAACCCTAAAACCTGAAGCACTACGCGGGTGTCGGTCCGTTTCCATCTCCGGCTCTATGTGGTCCAGGCGATCAAAGACCTCAGGAGAGGGAAAACAAAACAAAAAGATCCCCCCCCCGCACCCGCTCCTCCCCAAAAAAAGCATCCAGCAGCATGCCCGCAGTCCACCAAGACTCGAGGGAATGTGTGCATGGGGGCGTGGAGGGGAGCAGGAGTCAAGTACGAGGCCACTTTTAGCAAACACTCGACACCACACATTCCTCCAACGTGACACAGGATACACAACAGATACACAACAGACACCCGGTTGTGGTCTGCATCACAACAGGAAAGGCCTGACCAGGCTGAGGGCTAGGACCGGTGCGGGTCTCGGAACAGTAGGCTCGGACCAGGACTAGTACTGAGACTGGCGCCTGGATAAAGTCTTGCCTCGGGACCAATACCAGGACTAAAACTATGACAAGCAGGAACTAGGATCGGGACTGGAACTAGGAATCTGTCTCAGATAAAGTCTAGCTCTAGGACTTGATCTAGACTTGGGACCAGGATCAGATCCAGGTTTGAGACTAGCCCTATGAGCTAGATCTAGCATTAACACTAGGACTAGGATGAGTAGGACCTTGGATCAAGCCTGGACTAGGAACAGTCTCAGACTTGATTCTAGCTCTCGACCAGTTCCCAACAATGGGTGCGGGGCCAGGTTTAGTACCAGGACCGGACCCAAACTTGAGACCAGGTGAAGGACTAGGACCGGGTCTTTGACCAGATCTGGCGTTTTGATCAGGATCAGGACTTTATGAGCTCGTTGAAGGGGAAGGTAGCTACAACAACAACAACCGCTATGATTAGACTACACTGTGATTGACATGGGACCACAGCTGCCCCCGACCCCTCCCGAGACATACACACACACACCCTGGTGTGGTCTGCATCACAACAGGAAAGGCCGGGACCAGGCTGAGGGCTAGGACCGGTGCGGGTCTCGGAACGGTAGGCTCGGACCAGGACTAGTTGGCGGACCAGGGCGAGGACCGGGGCCTGGGCAGTCAAAGACGAGCAGTGCTAGGACCAGGACTAGTACCGAGACCAGCACCTGGATGAAGTCTTGCCTCGGGACCAATACCAGGACTAAAACTGTGACAAGCAGGAACTAGGATCGGGACTGGAACTAGGAATCTGTCTCAGATAAAGTCTAGCTCTAGGACTTCATCTAGACTTGGGACCAGGATCAGATCCAGGTTTGAGACTAGCCCTATGAGCTAGATCTAGCATTAACACTAGGACTAGGACGAGTTGGACCTTGGATCAAGCCTGGACTAGGAACAGTCTCAGACTTGATTCTAGCCCTCAACCAGTTCCCAACAACGGGTGCAAGGGCCAGGTTTAGTACCAGGACCGGACCCAAACTTGAGACCAGGAGAAGGACTAGGACCGGGTCTTTGACCAGATCTGGCGTTTTGACCAGGATCAGGACTTTATGAGCTTGTTGAAGGGGAAGGTAGCTACAACGACAACAATTGCTATGATTAGACTACAAGGTGATTGACATGGGACCACAGCTGCCCCCGACCCCCAAGACACACACACACACACACACACACACACACACACACACACACACGGTGTAAACGAGGACAACCCTGTGGCTAGCAGTTAGTCTGCTGTTAGCGTGCAAGTCAAAGGTCAGACCGGGACATTTTTCGCATGAACTTTGAACCCGTTGATCCGTCGACCCACCTGAGAAGTTGCGGGTGGCCAACATGGTGGTCAAGATGGCGCCCTGCAAGTGAGCGAGGAAACAAGGAAGGGAGGAAGCAGTCAAGAGGAGAGGAAGGAGGAGGCCACGGGAGGACACGCGGTTGTCGGTGAGGGAGGGGGCAAGGCGAAGAGAGAAGAAGAGGGGGAAACGAGACCTCGGGAGGGAGGAAGAAGAGGACGAGTGGGGGAGGGGGACATGAGTAGGGTTGGCCGGCCAGAAGACCGGCGCGAGGGACGTGACTTGCGATGGGCCGGAAAATCGTCGTCGCCCACTTGTGAGCGTGGGAAGCGACCCCGCGAGCCGTCGGCGGCCCGTCCTACCTTGAGCTTGCGGCGGGCGTTGAACTTTTTCAGACATTCCACCGTCTCCTGCCGATGCATACAGGACGCCACCGTGGAGCGATGCTGCAGCGCGCAAAGGGACACACACACGCGCGGGGGGAGGGGGGTTAACACACACGCGTGTGTGGGTCAGCCTGGAGCCCCCACGAGAGAGGCCGGCGGTCGCTCACGGAGATCCAGGGGTGCTTGAGGGCCTCGGCGGCCGAGATGCGTTTGGACGGGTTGATGGTCAACATCTTGTTGATGAGATCTTTGGCCTCGGGGGTCACCGTGTCCCACTCGGGCGACGGGAACTGCGGAGGACAAAAGAGAGCGCCGTGGCAAGCGACGGCCGTGCGAGCGGCGGCGGCGGCGGCGCGCGTGACCTCGTACATCGTACGCTCCCGCTTTGATCTGCTGATACAGACGGTGCTGGTCTTCATCCCAAAAGGGAGGATAGCCCACCAGGAGGATGTACAGGATGACACCTGAGGGCGGGAAAAGGCGAGCCGTGAGGACGCACAAAAAAAAAAAAAAAAAAAACGAGCCACGACGCCCGACGGACAAGAAGGGACACACCTGGGCACGGAAAACACACACAGCGGGGGAGACGCAAAAAGGCAGACAACCGAGAGAGAGCGCATCCGAGCGCCCGGGGGGAGACAAAAGGTTGGGAGAGGCAACCGGGGACCCGCACGACGAGTGACGACAGGACGGCAGAGCAAACGAGCGAGCGCGCGCCGGCGGACCGAGGACGCAGATCCAAGGACACACGTATAAGACGCACCTGAGGAGACAAAAGACACACCCCAGGAGACAGGACACACCTGAGGAGAGGAAACAAGGAGACAAGTGGAGGAAAGAAGGTGATGAACAGAGAGAACAACAACAACAACAACACGCAGGCACAGAAAAAAGGGCGCAGGAGACGAGAAAATGAGAGAGGGGGACAAACGAGGAGAGGACGGACAGAGAGGGGGGGACAAGGCGGAGACGGTCGGGATCTGACCGCAGGCCCACAGGTCCACGGCTTTCCCGTAAGGGTCCTTCCGCAGAACTTCAGGAGACAGATATCCGGGGGTCCCGGCGAAGCCTGAGCGCACACACAGTCGCACACGGCGGTCGCCTTAGCAACGTGGTCGCTCGGTGGTTGTCATGGCGATGGCAGACGAGGCGTCTCCGACGCTATCGGGGATGGCGGGCGATGCCGATGAGGATGACGACGACGATGATGGCGGTGATCGTGATGATGAGGCGATGGCGAAAGGAGCGCGGCGGCGGCGGCGGCGGCGCGTCTCACCGAACCAGGCCTGCTGCTCGCCCTCCACCTCGATGGCCAGCCCGAAGTCGGCCAGCTTGACCGCCGCCCCCTTGGACTTGGAGGCCAGCAGCAAATTCTCCGGCTGGGCGACAACAACGGCGACAACACGCGTGCTAACCATGCTAGCTGACCACGGGAGGGAGGGAGAGGGGGGCGGGGGGGGGGAGGGCAAACCTTCAGGTCGCGGTGGACGACGCCCATCTGGTGACAGTGAAGCACCGCCTCCAGAATTTGCTGGATGCAGTGGCTGTCCCACAAAATTCAAACGGGTCACACGCGCTGGCTCAAGCTAATGCTAACGCGCCATGCCGCTCACCTGGCGTCGGCTTCGCTGTAGTACTCCCGGGCGACGATGTCTTCAAACAACTCGCCACCTGTCACCCTGACACGCACGCACGCACACAATGTGGAGTCCGCCTTTCCAAGGGCAGCGACAATGACATCATAGGTCAAAGGTCGGGCAAGAAGACTCACAAGTCAAAGATGAGGTAATGGTGAGCCTCCTCCGAGATGCTGTCGTGAAGGCGCACTGCAAGGAGGGAACAAAAAAAAAGAAACTTCACATTTTGGGGCAAATCTCAAGTCGGGTCTTTTTTCGCGGATGCGAATGAGAAAAAAAAAAAAAAACCTCAGGTGCACCGAAGCGGCCAATCAGAACGCTGGCCGAGGTCGAGCGTCCAATGGCAGCTCTGTGTGGGCGGGCGATGCTACACAGATAGCGAGGAGGCTTACATAACATCACCCGCTCCGTGTGTGTGTGTGCGCTTGTGTGTGTGTTGCTAAGCAACAGTGTCTTCAGGTGAAAGCGTCAAAAGCCTCACACACACACACACACACACACACACACACACAGCATCAGCGCAGTGTGTAGGAGTGTTGGAGAGAAAAATCTAATTGTTTCTCTCTGAGAGCTTTTTTTTAACACAGGTGTGTGTGTGTGTGTGTGTGTGTGTGTGTGCGGCAGCAGGGCCTCGCATTTGGCGCATGTCGCTTTCAATGCGAGGAGGTCACGTGACCAAAAACGCGGGTGACGCGTGACGTGAGGGAAGAAAGCAAGTGGCTGCGCACGGATGCTCATTTAATGCATCTTTAGGTCATGAGATCAATGAAAAAAATAAAATAAAAATAAGTATATTTCTGAATGTATTTACAAAAATATGTAAATATATATCTACCCCCCCCGCCCCCGCCCAACCCTAATCAATGATGTCACTGCTCAGTCAGTGTTGCTGTTCTCGGTCACACGATGATGACATCACGTGAATTATGGATGGCACAGCCTCCATAATTCATGATCGTCATCCTCGGGCCTTCTTTCCCCCCCCCCGCGGCGACTCACCGATGTTGGGGTGCTTGAGCAGCCGGCAAATTCGAGCTTCGCGGTCCAGCTTTTGATGATCTGACGACACAAGACAGACAGACGAGGGAACGTTTGCATTCGGGCAGAGGCGTCATCGGGGCCGCGCCGCTTCCGGCCCCGGCGTCGACTCCCCCCCCGCTCGCGGCGTCTCACCCCGCGCCGACAGCTTCTTGGTGTTGATGATCTTGGCGGCGAACTCCTGACCCGACAGCACCTTCACGCAGCGGCGCACGACGGAGAACGCGCCCCTGCCGGTGGACGCACACGCACAAGGTCAAAGGTCGAAGGCAGGAAAGGAGATAAGAGAGCAGAGAAACACGGTGGCGGCGAGCGAGAGGAGAGGAAACACGTCGAGCCAGTGAGGACGGCGATTGCGATCGATACTTGGATGGCTCGCTGCCGGTTGTCGCGCAGCTTTGCGGGACGTCACGTCAACGCCGAAAGACGTCGGCTGCTTCTCCGGAGCACACCCACACGCCTTATGTAAGAGACGCCGCGCTTGCGCTTTGCGCGCGCAAAGGTGGTGAGTGGGACGAGGTCGCCGAGGTGCTCCACTCGTCCGTCCGTCCCGCCCGTCCTTCCTTCCCGTTCGATCCGCTCGCCGTCCGCCCAACCTCGTCTCGGTCTCGCCGCATTTCGAGCCGACGCAAACTTCGGAACTCCGCGCGCCCGCCGCAAAGTGAACGAACGGACCCACTTACTTTCCCAGCTCCTCGTACAGTTGATACTCCTCGGTGAAACGGGTGCAGATGACCGTTGCCATGGTGACCCGGCGGCGGGAGGACAGTCCGGGGGAGAAGCCGACGGCGATGGCGGCGAAGGGGGGTCGCCGGCTGGATGGAGGAAAGGAGGAGAGGCGAGCGAGAGCGGTTTGTTTCGGCGCGAGCGAGAAGAGGAAGATGATGAAGAAGATGGAGGGGACGGCGAAGAGCGGCTCCTCCGCTGGTTCTGCTCCCCCGCCTACTCAGCCCCCCCCGACCGACCCCCCCCTCCCGCCCACGACCGCCAGCCAATCGTGGAGCGGGACTCGCGCCTGCGGGGGTCGCCATGGCAACTGCATCCTCTCATTTTGCCAGCAGGCAGCTCCTTTGAAGAAAAGACGTGGAAATATTGCAGCTTGTGAAAAACATTTTCTTTCGTCGACATTTGACTCGGGCCCACTTTGACCTTGCTCACGTGCTCGTGGTGCCTACCAGACTTTTCTCCAGCAGCTTTTTTGGGGTTTTTTTTCGCCCTTCTAGTCCCACATATAAATGAGCCTTTGTCGCCTCCTGTTGGTCACGTTTGGTCACTGCAGGCGGCGCTCGGTGGCTCGAGAGATACAAAAGTCATCCGTGACACGTATGACGTCATGATACACATTCCTTTATTATCGTCAAGTCAACCAACCAGAAAGAACGTCACACTTTCTCGGCGGCGAAGCGCCGTGGGTGCCGGAGGGTTGCTGCGGCAACGGCATCCTCCCTCCTCCTCCTTCCCCTCGTTACCTTGGCCTCGCGCTACCGCCGCTTCGAAAAGGTTCGAGGGTCACGACGACAGTCGTCGCTGCGGTCCGACTCGAGCGCCGCCGCTGACACTCGGGGACGCGGCTTCCGGGTCTCGGCGATCAGCCGCTTCACGCCGACCATCCATTGGCTGACCTCGGTCACGTGATCCACCATCAGCGAGCGGTGGATCTCGTCGGCCTGGTCCCAGCGTTCCGCCTGCAGCTCTGGAGACGCGCGCGCGCGCCACAGTCACACACGGGCAGTCGCAACAACGGGCGGACGGGCGGACGGACGGGCGGACGTGACAACCTCGTGACAAGGCGCTCATGCGTCTTCTCACGGGAAGACTCAATCGACCTGATGTCCAGCTGTCCTTAAAGAGGCGGAGTCTCTTTTCCACGTCGTTACACACCTGAGGCTGCGCAAACGACAAACTCTGCGTTGGGACTCAAACCGACGGTTGACGACATAATCGGCGGGTTCGGCAACTGACCGCCACGTCCCGCCTGCACTCGGCCAGCGCTCGCAGCAGAACCTCCAGCACGCGCTCCATGTCAGGCTCGGCCTCCGATTGGCCGCGGTCCTCGTTGCCCTGACTGCTCGCTGGCCCCGCGGCGGCCGCGGGAGGCGTGGCCTTCCAGCCAGGCGCCCGACCTGTTTGGGGGGACAGAGGAGACATTTTTGCACCAGGTGACGACAACGCCCGCGATCCGGCTCCAACAAAATGGCTGACCTGCGGGGGGAGGGGCCAAGCCACTTGGCGGCGGACCCGAGGGGCTGGGATGAGGAGTCGTAGGTGGGGCCGCGGCATCTGTCGACCAATCATGAAAAAGACAAGCTTGATGATGGGACACTACCATGTAAAATACTCATGTAAGACTGGAACATTCTAAATGGACTGCACACGTCCAGTTCAACACTGGAACGCTACACATGCAAAACATCATGTGACATTACAACAACACATCCCATAACTGTGACCTGTGACTGACAGCCGACTACAAGAAACGTATACAGACCAGGCAGCGTGGGCCTCTTGTTCAGGAGATTCTTCTGTGGCGTGCGGGCCGTCTGGAGGCCGTAGGAGAACTGAGGGGGGTCGTTCCATCCTCGTTCCTGGTTACCTGGAACGACCACACGGTCATACTTGATTACTGACTTTGTCAACACGGAATGTACGATGGGCAAGAAACGTTATTAAATGTTGCATTCCGCTATATAAATCATTATACGGTCAGTATGAAAGGACACCAGTCCTGTGCTCGATTGTGTCCATGACAGCAGATCCACTGTGACGTGTCGGACTAGCTCGTAGCTCCAGTAAAGTCGACACCGATTTTACGGGACGTATTTGTCGATATACTTTATATTTTTGATCCTCTTACCTGGTTTGACGTACATGTCCTCCATTGTGTGTCGAAGTTGAGGAGACTAAAATGACTTTAAAATAGCCGGCAAAACAAAAAGCCACATATAAACACGACGGTGTTTTATTTCCGGGTTAGGGGCAGCGTCTAGATGACGTCACTACCAAGCGTTGTTAGTTTTAGTTGAGGTTAATTCTCCCCTTCGGCGTCGCACTCGGATTCTTAATGAGCGACGACTGTCGTACAAAAGACTAAATGCCTCTGGGACTTGGGCGTGGTTACTCGTGAACGATTGGAAGACACACATTCAGTATTTATGTCGAGTTTATCTAGTGCCGTAAAGTATCCGGTCTGTCGTAAAGCAGTGACTGATTTTTCATGTTTAAAAAGTCCCCCTCCGAATACAATAAACTTTGCCCCAGAAGAGCATTGTATTTAAAAGCAAATTTGAGAGGAAGATAAATAAGTAAATTACATTTTCACGTTCTCTCGTGCGACGTCATCGGAAGGCGGCGCCAGAGCTGGGCGGGTTTGACGGCACCGGAAAGAGGCGCCAGCCGCGGGTCACTCTTGACGTCATCGTGAGGGAGGAGAGCGGGAGGGAGTGGTTTTGTCTGCTCCATCAGTGAGACAAGAAGACACTATTACACAAGGACACGAGACTGATGCTGTTGCCTTGGAAACAAAGACATGCAGAGTTGAAGAACCTTCATTGGAGCTTATGAGCTTGTGTGTGGGTGTATGTATTTGTGTGTGATGCTTTATGACAGTGAGAGTGTGTTGGTGTGCGCGGGCCTATGAGTCTGTGTGTGTGTGTGTGCGCGCGCGCGACGTGTGTTCACCCTGGAGGGCAAGCGGCCGACTGGAGCCATGATGGGAAAGGACTACACGTTGGCCATCATCATTGTCAACTGTGACGGTAAGAGCTTTTCCTGAAATCAACTTTGCCACACGGCAACAGGACCGACAGGAAGGGCGGAGAAGAGGAAGAGGTGGAAAAGAAGGCCTCTCCCGCTGCACTTCCTGTCTGTGCCGCTTTATGAATTATTCAAGCCTCTTCAGCTACTTCCTGGTCAGCGGCGTCATTGACTTGCAATCACGTGACACCGAGCAGATGTTCACGCTTAAATGCCAGTCAGCAAAAAACAAACAAACAAACAACAACCCGGCAAACACAAAACACCACTGCACCTGTGCTTGGATTGCAAAGTAAACCGATGGTGGCCCGCCGCCCGCCATCTCGCTGCCGGAGCTGACTTTGCTGTGCGGCTTGCGTGCGTTAGACAACATTTGGACCGACCAGAACCTTCTGCTGGACCCGGACCTTCCCTCTGGTTGGAGGACCATCCGTGACTCCACAGGAACCTACTACTGGCACGTGCCCACCGGCGCCACCCAGTGGCAGCACCCCCGCCTCGACGAGAAGCCCATGCTGCCGCAGCCCGACGCGCAGGTAGCGCCTCTTCTTGTCAACTCGTGACGGGTGCAAAGGTTAAGACAACTTCCTGTCCGTGTCGCGGGTCCACTTGTTGATTTTGTTCCGTGTCCCAGATGGAGCTTGTGTAAAACGTCCACTTTGCGGTCAACAGAAGCTCTTGTTGGTCTTGCTCTCATCCTCCTCTGTTTGTTCTTCGCAGGCTGCACAAGGACCAGCGGGCTTCGGCGCGATCCCGCCCGACACCAGGTAACACGCGCGTGCCCGCGCGCACACTTGCGCGCGCAATTTTGTCAATCTGTGGCGGTCGTTAGGTCCTGGAGGTCGGACGACTCCCGTCACCATGACAACAACTCGCAGGTACGACTGCACGCAAAGGCAACAAAGTCAACCGCCGTCCGTGCGCCCGACTTTCTCCCCGCATCTGCCTATCTTCACACCCGCCGTCCGTCCGTCTGCCCACCAACCGCGCCCGGCAGTGTTTCTCGGTGCGCTCGCTGGGCTGGCTGCAGGTGGAGGAGGACGACTTGTCGCCGGGTCGCGGCAGCCTCGTGGTGGGCAACGTTATCCAGCAGCTGTCTGACTGCGGCGCTCCCCCCGAGCAGACGGATGGGTTGGGGACCTTGGGGGAGGTGAGACAAGGCGCCACCTGTGTGTGTGTGTGTGTGTGTGTGTGTTTTTCTCATGTTTGAAATTTGGTTCCCACGGGACAAATTCTTCACACACCAAGTCCCCACCATGTAGCAAAAACGTGTAGGTGTGTGTGTGTGTGTGTGTTTTTCTCATGTTTGAAATTTGGTTCCCACGGGACAAATCCTTCACACACCAAGTCCCCACCATGTAGCAAAAACTTGTAGGTGTGTGTGTGTGTGTGTTTTTCTCATGTTTGAAATTTGGTTCCCACGGGACAAATCCTTCACACACCAAGTCCCCACCATGTAGCAAAAACTTGTAGGTGTGTGTGTGTGTGTGTTTTTCTCATGTTTGAAATTTGGTTCCCACGGGACAAATCCTTCACACACCAAGTCCCCACCATGTAGCAAAAACGTGGAGGTGTGTGTGTGTGTGTTTTTTTCTCATGTTTGAAATTTGGTTCCCACGGGACAAATTCTTCACACACCAAGTCCCCACCATGTAGCAAAAACGTGTAGGTGTGTGTGTGTGTTTTACTCATGTTTGAAATTTGGTTCCCACGGGACAAATTCTTCACACACCAAGTCCCCACCATGTAGCAAAAACGTGTAGGTGTGTGTGTGTGCGTGTGTGTGTGTGTGTGTGTGTGTGTGTGTGTGTGTGTGTGTGTGACCTTCCTGCCGGCCGGCCGTCTGCCTGTCCGCAGGGCCGCGAGATGAGGCTGCTGCTGAAGCGGGACACGCTAACCCTGGTGGACCCGTTAGACCACCGCGCCTTGTACAGTCAGCCAATCGTCAACATCCGCGTGTGGGGGGTGGGCAGCAATAACGGCAGGTGAGCCACTCGGGCGCGAGCTACCTTGCGCTGTCTCACCCGTCCTCCATTTTTTTTTTTTTTTTTTTTGCCACGGAACAAAGCACCTGCTTGGCTTTTCATGCTAAGCTAAGCTAAGCTGAGATCACCGCGTTAAGCTAACAAGTCACTGATCACCGTGTGTCTCTTTGAATGCCGCCTCACCCCCACCTGGCAGGGACAGGTAACTCGCACACAAACACGGCACCCCCCCCCCGCGCCGTCGTGTAGGTAGCGCGGGAAAAAAACAAAGATTGTCCGCCGGCCGGCCGTTCCTGTGCTCGCCCGCAGGGACTTTGCCTTTGTGGCGGCCGACAAGGACAGCTGCGTGCTCAAGTGTCACGTGTTCCGCTGCGACGCCCCCGCCAAGGCCATCGCGACCGCGCTGCATCGCATGTGCTCGCAGGTCAGTCGCACCGGAGCCGTGTCGGGCGCACGATGATGTCACGCCATGTCAGACGAGACGGTGATGTCGCATGTGATCGTGATGTCACGCATTGTTTTGTCCCTCACGGTGATGATGTCACACATTGTTGACAATATCACGCATGATGATGATGATGATGATGATGATGATGTTCCACTGACGCCGTCCTCAGATGATGTCCCGCCAGACGTCGCGCTCTCTCTCGGCGGACAGCATCTCGCCCGACGACCCGCCCCGACAAGGTGACGGGCCGCCCGGCCCGCCGCGCTCCGATTGGCCGCCGCGCCCGCTGACTCCTCCTTCCTCCTAACTTTCAGCGGACTTCCCGGAGGCGGGGCCTCAGCGCATGCACAAGTTTGACGTCCACTACGTGGGCAACCTGCCCGTGTCCCGCGCCATGGGTAACCCGACCCGAGCGTCACACGGCGGCCCGGTTCGCGCCCCCTCGTCTTCTGAACCGCACGTGCGCATGCGTGCGTTTGGGCGTTGCAGGCATGGAGGTGTTAAACTTGGCCATCGAGAGCATCATGAACTCCACCCGCCGCCACGAGTGGGAGGCGGCTGTCATCCAGGTGACTGACAACTTGCTGTCTGTCTTCAAGGTACGCTCAACCCCCCCCCCCAAAAAAAAGTTTCGACACAGCTTACGGTATTGTGATCCAACTTCCCGTATTTTGATCCAACTTCCATTTCTTTTAACTTCCCGTTTTGTACGCGAGGAGCCTTGTTTTCTTCTGTAACTTGCAGGAAGGGGAGGAGCCAGTGTGGGCGTGTCAGGTGCGTTTCCTCAGCTTCCTGGGCGTCGGCCACGACAGCCGCACCTTCGCCGTCATCGTGGACGGCGGCCGGCAGCGTTTCGAATGTCACGTCTTCTGGTGCGAGCCGGACGCCGGCCTCTTGTCCGAGGCCGTCCAGGCGGCGTGCATGGTGAGCCCAGCCCGGCCCGGCCGAGCTCGGCGTGGCGTTCCTCCTCATCACCCTTCGGAAGAGCGGTCCAGTGGAATTTTTCTTACTTGGGTCCTTCCCACCGCTGATCTTTCAGGTGCAGTATCAGAAGTGTTTGGTGGCTCGGACGCCGCCCAGGAGCCGGCTCGGGCGCGCCGCCGCGCCCAAGGTAAAACGCGCTAACTCCATGGACGGCGGCGGCGGCGGGCGGCGGGGTGTCGCCCCGGAAGACGAACGGCGGCCGTGGCGTTCGCAGGGGCATGATGGCCTTCTTCGACACCTTCCGCAACAAACAGGCCGCCGCCTCGTAACCACAACACGGAGGACGGACGGTCCCCATCGGACTCCCGGCTGGCCGCCTGCGTGCGGTCGCGCGGTCCGCGTCGCGGATGCTCACTTGGCAAAAATAAAAGTTCACGTTGCTCTTGACTGCATGCGCCCAAAGTTGATTTGGGGAGGCGATGCGACGAACGCCTTCGCTGGCGCCGCTTCTCAGGCGGACCCCAGAGGTCGCGCCGTAAGGTCGAGGCATCATCAAAGAGCGCCGGGCCTTTCCGTCACCTTGCGTTGCGCAATCACTCGGCAAAAATAACAGACAGAAAAAAAGTGAGCAAAGTCCATATTTTTAACAGGCCATATACAAATACATCCAAAGTGTTGTTGGCGCGAGAAAAGGGGCGGGGAAGTGCGATGGGAGGAGGGAAGGAAGAGGAAGAAGAAGGAGGAGGAGGAGGAGGAGCCAAGCAAGCCGTGACCTCCCCCAAGGCTACGCGAGCTGAGCCGAGAGCGTCGACGTTGGACGTGCGGCTGAGCGTGAAGGTAACTTGCTCTCCTTCTGCTTCTCGCGCTTGATCCAAAGTTGACCTTTTCGCCTCAACTATTTATTGGATGACGCGTTTCCTTCGGGAAGGCGTCACGTCGGGCCTTCGGTGTCGGGCGGCGCCACCTCAAACTTTTGCTTCCTTCGCAGAACATTTCTCCGTCCGCGACGCGTGCCCCCCCTCTTTACGCACGCGACACGATCCGTCATTTTTATACTTTTTCGAGCGGCGTCCGCCAAACAATCAACAGTGCGGGGAAGGGACGGTTGCCACGGTAACGTACCTCAATTGGATTAGCGGTGCTATGCGCGCCCGACAGCGCGCCATTGTTCCATCGTCGGCGACACCCGTGACATTTTTTTTTTGTCCTTCCAGATGAGTGCTGACCACCCGCCTCCATATGCCCCGCCTCCACCGGCCCAAGGTGCGTACTGATTGGTCCAAAGTTCCTCGGGCGACAGACGGAGAGAAGGAAGCGCAGCTTAGTCCCAAATCATTTTTGTGAACCTCTTGTCTGCGTGTCTGTCCGTCCGCGCAGGCTTTGCGGTGGCCGCCCCCTACCAGGTAGGAGTGCGCAGCAGCGGCGGCGGCGGCGAGGCGTTTGCGCCGCCACGCCCCGCAACATAACCGTCTGTCCGTCCGTCGCAGGCGGCGCCCTCCTCCTATTACCAGGGCCCGCAGCAGTACGGGGCCCCGCCGGGCTACCACGCGGCCTTTTACGACCCCCCCCAAGGCTGGGATGCCCCCAAGGCCTACGGGGGGCCGCCCAAGCACACGGGTAGGTTGCAGCGTACACCTTCATGTTCCGTTTGCGACCAACAGGTGGCAGCGCAGGGCTTCTCCTCCACCGTTGCGCCGCCTGGT
>JAKGUB010000347.1:2535000-2595000 GCA_026261675.1 Hippocampus mohnikei | reverse complement strand
GAAAGGCAAGAGCCAACCGGACTGACGAGTCTTTGATGGATCACATTCGGAGGAATAGCGCGCGCCACGCGCCACGAACAAGGACAAGACCGCGCGGAGAGCTAGCCGCTAGGCTAACCGCTAGGCTAGCTCGAAGCCAGTCAAACGTCGGCCGCCCGAGCTACAGTTCGACAAGAGTTGCGTTGGCTTTCCTTCCTGTCACTCGCGCCTCGACCGGCGGGCACCCGCTTCGGCTGCGCTCGTTCACGTCACAACGGGAAAAACTGCAAAAGAGATGTTGTCCATTCAGGTAACAGGTACTCAGCGTGACAAACTGGAGTCAAACGTGAGCGATTCGATTAGCACGATAGCGTCGGCGCGTCGGCTATCCGTCACAAGAAAAGCGCAACACTTTGATGCGGATTTCACGTGACCTCCGCGTGTGTGTGTGTGCGTGGCGTCAGTCTGCTCGCAGTTCGCCAAGGGCGTGCACGCCGTGATGGGCGTGTACGACCAGAGGACGGTCAACATGGTGTCTTCCTTCTGCGGCTCGCTTCACGTCAGCTTCGTGACGCCGTCCTTCCCCGCGCTGGCCGACAGCCCCTTCGTGCTGCAGTTGCATCCCGGCCTGCAGGGGGCGCTCATGTCGCTGCTGGACCACTTCGGCTGGCGGCGCTTCGTCTACATGTACGGCGCGCACGCAGGTGACGTCACGCTCGGGCGGTCGGGATGGGGGGGGCGTCGCACGTTTTTGGGGCCGAGGAGCCAAAGTGACGTCTCCGCGGCGCGTTCAGGCGCGGCGGTCCTGAAGAAGGTTCTGGAGCGGGCGGCCGAGCGAGACTGGCAGGTGACGTCGGTCAACTTGGACTCGCTGAACGAGTCGGGCTTCATCCAGCTGCTGGCCGACCTGGACTTCAAGAAGGAGTTCCAGGTGGTTCTGGACTGCGAGTCGGAGCGCCTCAACGCCATCCTGGGCCTGGTGGGTGGCGCTCGGTCTCGCCGTCCGTCCGCTGCCTCGTCCCGACTGAGCGTCCGCCGTTTGCTTTTGCTTTTTGTCAGATTTCGGCGCAGAGAAGAAACCTGAAGAACTACCAGTACATCCTCCTCAACATGGTCGGCACTCGGACACGCGTGCACTCTTAGGGTTTAGGGTTAAGGGTTTAGGGTTAAGGGTTAAGGGTTAAGGGTTTAGGGTTTAGGGTTTAGGGTTTAGGGTTAAGGGTTTAGGGTTTAGGGTTTAGGGTTTAGGTTTAGGTTAAGGGTTAAGGGTTAAGGGTTTAGGGTTAAGGGTTTAGGGTTTTAACTTCAACTTTGGCATCGGAGTGAAGCTTGTCCCGATTCTCTGATGCTATTCTGCTGTTGTGCGTCAGGGCTTCGTGGAGCTGAACCTGACGGAGTTCCACGCGCTGTCCCCCAACGTGACGGGTTTCCAGCTGGTCAACTGGTCCGACCCGTCCGTGCTGAAGGTCCAGCAGGACTGGCGGAACTTTGAACCCAAAGACGGCAAAGCGGAGCGACGCGCTCTGCGGGTATGAGCCGCCACCGACGCCGCTCGGCTCGCCGCAAGCTCCTGACGCCACCCCCCCCCTCCGCCCCCCCCCCGACCGGTCAGTACGCAGGCGCGCTGACCTATGACGGCGTCAGCGTGGTGGCGGCGGCCTTTCGCAACCTCCGACGCCAGCGCATCGACGTCTCTCGCCGCGGCAACGCCGGGGAGTGTCTGGGGAACCCCCCCGCGCCCTGGGGGCAGGGCATCGACATACAGAGGGCGCTGCAACAGGTCGCGCGCGCTAGCGCCCGCCGCCAAGTGATGAACGCGCACGCTCAGCCGGCGTTTGCGCGCAGGTGCGGCTGGAGGGCCTGACGGGCCGCGTTCAGTTTGACGAGAGAGGACGGCGCACCAACTTTACGCTGGCGGTGATGGAACTGAGCCGCACCGGACCCAGGAAGGTCGGCGCGCGCGACCGAGTGCGCGATGACTCGGGAGTGCGTTGGATGACGACTTCGGAGGGCGTTTGTGCGATCCAGGTGGGCGTGTGGAGCGAGCGCAGGGGCTACGTCAAGACGGCCCGCTACAAGCCGACCCCGGAGGAGTTCTACGGGCTGCAGAACCGCACCTACATCGTCACCACCATCCTGGTGAGTCCGCCGGACCGCCGGTGCGGGGCGATGATGTCAAAAGGGGGGCGGGTCTCGCTCTGGCAGGAAGCGCCCTACATGATGCTGAAGAAGAACCACGAGCAGCTGGCGGGAAACGACAAGTACGAAGGCTACTGCGCCGAGCTGGCCGCCGAGATCGCCAAGCACGTGGGCTTCGCCTACCGGCTGGAGCTGGTGGGCGACGGCAAGTACGGCGCCCGAGACCCCGTCAGCAAAATGTGGAACGGCATGGTGGGAGAGCTGGTCTACGGGGTGAGTCGGCGCTGAGGCACGGCAACGGGGGGGGGAATCGCAAAGCGGTCCAAAGTGGTCCCGTGCATGACGGCGTTGAGATTTGCTTGGTCCGAAATTCTGGTCTTATTCTCGGGCCCCTCCACGGACCAGGAAATCGACAACAAGCAGCCGGCTTTAGCACTTTAACGTTAGCCTTGGTGTTCATGTGCGGCTATCGGGTGTTTTTGTTTTAATCGCTTCACAGTGCAGAGGTACCGGGTTCGATTCCAGCTCCGGCCTCCCTGTGTGGAGTTTGCATGTTCTCCCCAGCTTGCGTGGGTTTTCTCCGGGTACTCCGGTTTCCTCCCACATTCCCAAAACATGCATGGCAGGCTGATTGAACACTCTAAACTGTCCTTGGGTGTGAGTGTGAGCGTGGATGGTTGTTTCGTCTCTGTGTGCCCTGCGATTGGCTGGTAACCAGTTCAGGGTGTCCTCCGTGTACTGCCCGGAGACGGCTGGGATAGGCTCCAGCACCCCCCGCGACCCTAGTGAGGTTTAATTCATCATTCTGAAGATGAATGAATGAATTAAACGATTTCATGCTTCAATCCCATTCGGTCGGCTGCTCCCTCTTGGCCACCGGGGGCAGTAGCGTGTACTACGGCGACCCAGACGCAAGCGAAAAATAGACTTCTTCCTCGTCGACGCTAGCGGCAGAAGCCGTCAGACGCTCGACTGTTTCAAAGCTTGCTCAACCCGTGTGAAAACCCGATGAAGCTCGCCGGGGCGAGACTCAGTGCCGGCCTCTGGGCGCAGAAGGCGGACGTGGCGGTGGCGCCGCTGACCATCACGCTGGTGCGCGAGCAGGTGATCGACTTCACCAAGCCGTTCATGTCGCTGGGCATCTCCATCATGATCAAGAAGCCCACCAAGTCCAAGCCCGGCGTCTTCTCCTTCCTGGACCCGCTGGCCTACGAGATCTGGATGTGCATCGTCTTCGCCTACATCGGCGTCAGCGTGGTGCTCTTCCTGGTGAGGCCCCGCCCGCCTGCCGCGTGGCGCTCGGTCCGGCGGAGGCCTTGACGCCGTTGCGCTGTCATCGCGGCAGGTGAGCCGCTTCAGTCCGTACGAGTGGAAGGAGGAGGAGGAGGAGGAGGACGAGGAGGATGAAGCTCCGCCCACCTCTTCCAAACGTGCCGCAGGTACGGCGTCGCCAACCTTCTCATCGTCATCATCAGCATGGCGGTCACCGTAGCCGCCGCGCGGCGCGTTTTTGCTCAACGTATGACGCGAGCCGTCCGTCCGTCCGTCCGTGGCTGCGCAGGACGTCCGCCTCCGGCGCTGCCGCGCGAGCGCCAGCCTCCCAAAGACAAGGACCAAGAGAGCGCGGACCGCAGCGGCGACTTTGGCATCTTCAACTCGCTCTGGTTCTCCTTGGGAGCCTTCATGCAGCAGGGCTGCGACATCTCGCCCAGGTCTGGCGCCGCCTGACGTCGCGGCGCGCCGCGACGTCAGGCGGCATCAACACGTCGCCTTCCCTCCCGCAGGTCGCTGTCGGGCCGCATCGTGGGCGGCGTGTGGTGGTTCTTCACGCTGATCATCATCTCGTCGTACACGGCCAACCTGGCCGCCTTCCTGACGGTGGAGCGCATGGTGTCGCCCATCGAGAGCGCCGAGGACCTCGCCAAGCAGAGCGAGATCGCCTACGGCACTCTGGACGGCGGGTCCACCAAGGAGTTCTTCAGGGTCAGAGGACGCCGCCGGGACCCTCCTCCCTCGCTTCGTCCGCGCGTGCATGACGGCGCGGAAAACCTCGCCGTCTCCTTCTGTTTGTTTGTCGCCCCCTAGAGGTCCAAGATCGCCGTCTTTGAGAAGATGTGGTCGTACATGCGCGGCGCCGACCCGTCCGTCTTCGTCAAGAACACGGACGAGGGCGTGAGCCGCGTGCGCAAGTCCAAGGGCAAGTACGCCTACCTGCTGGAGTCGTCCATGAACGAGTACATCGAGCAGCGCGCGCCCTGCGACACCATCAAAGTGGGCGGCAACCTGGACTCCAAAGGCTACGGCGTGGCCACGCCCAAGGGGTCGCCCCTCAGGTACTCGCTGGGCCCCACGCTGCGCCGTCTTTTGTCACCACCGCTAGCCCGGCCGGCGGCAAGCGCCTGTGCCCTTCTTAGCCTCATTAGCATCGTTAGCCGCTAGTGAAGTCTCTCAACGTGTAACTCCGACGTGGTCGCGGCAGCACCATCGGGGCCGGTGGACGCGTCTTGTCACATGTCTGTACGTGTTTCCCGTGTTTGTGTGCATGCGGGTGTCGCTCGGGTGTCGCTGTCTCTCTCTTTCCTGTCCGTCTGTCTGTCTAATGTCCGTGACTTCCACCCCCCACCGCCCTCCCAACCCACCCGGCGCGTCCCTCTGCTCATCTGTTTGTCGGCCGACGGCGGGTGCCGACAGCCGACGCCTTCCGACGCTTCGGTCAGTGACGCCGCCCGGCTTGGAGACACGCTAGCAAGCGCCCGTCCTCGCATGGCGAGCTTTCATTTTGGGCTAGCATGCGCTTGCTCACGTCGCTCATTTGGCCAACATCGCGCATGACTCAGCACTGTTACTACGACAATGGGTGGGTGGGGGGTCATTTGGGCTCCAGTTGCTTAGCAACATGTCTCACACACACACACACACACACACACACACACACCAAGTGTTTTATTTTTTTTAACGTTCACGCGTCTATCTTTGTGCGCATCTACGTCTTGGTCTAACGATGCGTTTCGCAACTTGCTTTGTGTCGTTTTTTTGGATTTTTTGCGCCTGCGCATGCAAGCTTCGGATGGAAGCGTGCGCGTAAATGTTTAGTGTGCATTTATTGTGTTCCTGTGCATAGTTTCTGTTTTGTGTGTGCGTTTGGCGTGCGGGCAGATTTGGCGCGAGTCCGTGTATAAGAACGCACGCGCGTGCGTGTATGACTGCGCTCGCGTCGGAGGTCATTCAATGCAAAGGCCGCCCGCCGGGAAGCGCTTCCTTGCGCGACAACGCCGCAATGACACGGCGTAGCTCGCGCGTCCGACTTCCCCCAATTTGAAAGAGCAGGAGCGAGCGAGAGAAGTGCGGCTAAGCGCGCGCGGGCCGGCGCTAACATAAGATAACATGGCGGCGGCTGTTGATGTTATGTTATGTTACATGTTAGAATTCCGGTGAACCTGGCCGTGCTCAAGCTCAATGAGCAGGCCGTGTTAGACAAGTTGAAGAACAAGTGGTGGTACGACAAAGGTCAATGCGGACACAAGGACGCCGGCAGGAAGGTCAGTTAGAGGTGGCTTGGACACACCCCCCCGCCAATGTACCCCTTGCCTCCTCACCTGCTAGCTCCCACGACCGACCTCTCCCCCGCCCCATTTCCTTTCCTTCTTGCTTTTTTTGTCCTGCGGGGTTTCTGTTTTGGTTTTATTTTAATTTTTAAGGACTGTTTTTGTCGCTTTTTTTGCTTTTCCCGATTCTGTTTTTACTGTTGCATATTTTGAGCAGGAATTTCGGGGTGTTTATTTATTTTTGTTTTTTTTGTCCTTCGGTTTTGAGTCTGTTTTTCTCCCATGATGATTTCTGACCTTTGTTTCTTTGTCGATATTTTCCTCAATTGTTTGTGTTTCATTTTGGGGACAATTTTTTTCTGTTTATATATTTTTTGGGGGGGTTGTATTCCATTTTTTTCCCAAAAATTTTTTGTTGTCTCTTTTTTTTGGTTTTGGTTGTCCTTTTTTTTTTTGGCGGGAGGAGCATGAACGCCTGGTGAATCAGCATGAGTCCAGCAACCCGCAGAGCCCCCGCCCCGCGGCGAAATGTAACCTTTGACATCCCCGTGCGGCCACGCCCACTTTTTGGGAAACCATTCCGTTTCAATGTCAAAGGTCACGTTTTTGCCACACCAAGCAATGCTTCTGTCTCCAATCTGTTCCAAATTCTTTGCGGGTGCCGGTTAACTTCTCAACTTGCTGCTAATTTGCTTTCAACTTAATGCTAACTTCCCGTTAGCTTCATCCGAAATTCGCGTCGACGTCCTGTTAACTTCCTGTTGATTTCGCATCCACTCCGGTTATCTTCCTCGAGCTTTCCGTTCAATTCCTTTTCCCGCCAAATGCTTCGAACGTTCACTTGCTGTCATTTTTTTGGGGGGCACATGTACGACCTAAGCCAAACTTACTGGCCAGTCTGAGATTGACGTGAAAGAGCGCACTTTATATTTTGAGGGAAAAGTACAAGAGACTTCCCGTCTCATGTCGCGTGCTGACCTCGCGGGACGCGACCTGTCAATTCAAAGGACACTTTGGAGAGAAAAGCATCATGAACTCCCAGGCCCCGCCCTCTCTGACAGCTGCATGCAAATGAGGTCATGAAACGGCTGACGCTTTTGTTCTTGAAGAAACTTGAAGGAAACGACACCGTTTTTTAAGAAACTTTTTTTTTCTTGTGCGTGTGTGGAAGGGAGTTTGTTTTGCACAAAAGTGAGTTTGTTTTGCAATAAACTCAAGTTTCGGTTGACATTTTAAAAAATTTCTTTCCTTTCAAGTTTCTTAAGAAATGTAACAAAAGAATGTGACTGAAAGCAATTTTCAGCAGTTTAGAAATGATTTTTTATGATGAAATCCACTTTTTTTTATTGACATTTAAATTTAATTAAAATTACATTTGATTGAAGACGCTGATGGTTTTTTGGGGGAATTGAGTTTTCTTTTTTAAAGAATCCCTCCGCCCCCATGACTGACGCCTTGAAGCGAGACACACCTTCTCCTGTTGGACACGCCCACTCCCCTATGACCTCGATGAGACTACACTTCCCATCAGCCTCTGCTGTATTACCGCAGCGACACAACCAGCTGGAATCGAGAATGCCTTGCGGAGTCCAGTGTCATGATGGGAACTGTAGTCCTTTGTAGTCCTCATTCATCCGCAAAAAGCGGAGTCGCGCAACAGCGGATGCGTGTGATTGGCTGTCGGTTTTTTTTCACCCCCGTCACCCCGCCCACGTACCCTCTGGCAGGACAAGACAAGCGCGCTGAGCCTGAGCAACGTGGCGGGAATCTTCTACATCCTGATTGGCGGCCTGGGCGTGGCCATGTTGGTGGCGCTGCTGGACTTCTGCTACAAGTCGCGCGTGGAGTCGCGCAGGATGAAGGTGAGCAGCAGCAGCAACAACAACAACAAGGAAGTCCAACTCGGGAAGTGAGAGGAGCAAAGGAAGGAAATTGGGATTTGTCTCCCTCGCAGGAGCTGATTGACGCCGCAATGCTGAGCAGCAGTTTGGGCGGGGCCCTGGGCCTGGTGGGGGGCGGGGCCCTGGGCCTGGCAAGCGAGAACGGCGGCATGGTCGCGCAGGAGCTGGCACGAGCCAGCGCGCCCGGCTTGGTGCGCGTGAGCAAAGCCGGCGGACTGGGGTCTCCTTCCGCCCTCATGTGACCGGCGCGCCCGTCGATCGTCCGCCGGTGTGAATCGAGCGCACCCGAGAACGCATCAGCTGGCTGAAGCCCAGCGACACAAAAACTACGATTTCTACCACTATTTTCTTCTTCTTCTTCTTCTTCCTCTTTTTAAGCCTGCCTTGTTGCTTGGAAGCCAATTCGCATATTGACTTCTCACATGTACGATCACGTCTTTCACTTGCTCGTTGAATACAAAGAAAAACGACAAATACAAGAACAGAGTCTGGTGTGATAATGACGGTGACAATGATGACCATGAGGATGGCAATGATCACGGTAAAGCTTGTAGCACCCTCGCACATTGGGCAGGTTCTGCTTTAACAAGTCGTGTTGGGCTGAGCAGTATATCATTAATGATTACTGCAACTACAATTTTAAAAATGGCATCAATGCGATAGAACATATGTTTGTGCATATTATTCACATTAAAGCAAGTTATGACATTTGGAAAGCTTCAAAAAGCGGGCAAAATGTGGTTCCATTGTTGCAATGGCGGTCAAGAATTGAGTTTTACCGCCATGCGTGCGCGGGATGAAAATTAAAATACCGCATGAAAATCATAACATTGAAAACGAGGTGACAGGGTACATCATATCGAAAATTAGACACGGAAAACACATTTGAAACAAGACACAGCTCGTTTTTTACTCAATGGAGTGCAATAACAGACCTGCGCGACGCCGTCACACAAAACTGGCCTCAACACAAGACGGCGGAAACGAGTCCATTGTCACACACCTTCAATCAGTCCCCGCTGTCCAAGCCAGAAAGCGGAAAAACGGACTCTTGGCACGTCCAGCAGTGTTGTCCTCTCCTCACTACTTCTCCTGAAATCACAACGGGACAGAACTGAGCTACAAGTCCGCATCCGATGTTGTTGATCACGAGCAGGAAGTGGTCTCTCAACTCACCTTCACATTGGCTGCCAGAGTGCGCCGGCTCGCGATTAGCAATGGTGCTCATTTAAACCAAAGGGAATCGACTTTAAACAGACAAATGTCATCACCACCCAGGCAGACAAATGGCATTAACAAACAGCCCGGGACAACGGGTAGTTCCTTTCCGACGTAATGTACGAAAGATTCGGCGAAGCAACTTCGACATGATCCTCTCCCTTTTGCCGTGACAATTAAGGTTGCGTGAGTTAGAGTAAGTCCCGCCCCGGAACTCAAAATAATTGGTTGAACTTGGCCATTAGCCAATGACAGGAGAGAATTAGGATGAATGACAGTTTCGACAGAAGTTAGGCTGTAACTTTACCATATCGCGAACGTTGCTGTCGAAAATGAACATCGAATTAACTGAACAAATATGAACTCAAATTAGCTTGTAATGTGAATAACGCTTTACTTAAAGTACATTATCCGAAATTGAGCCGTGACGTAGTCACAAAACATTTTACAATGTCAATTATTTATTTGTAACTAATATTCTGACTTCCGGGTTGAGTGAACGCTGGTGCGTTTGGCTGCCGCTGCTCAACCCGCATTGTGTTTTATTGTTTTTGTTCCTGATTGTAAAGTGTCCTTGGGTGTCTTGAAAGGCGCTTATAAATAAATTTTATTATTATTATTATTATTATTGATCAGCTTTTCTGGATGATTTTGCTCACTCTCCTCCACTGGGCCACATTAGGATGACGATGATGATGATAATGACGATGGTGAACGGTCCTGGAAAATGGTCAACTCAGTAAAAGCGTCAACATACATGCACGAGAACACGTTAAAAAAAACTCTCCGAAGGTTTTTTCCACGGTAACTTGTGTACTTATCTCAGAATCAGAATCATCTTTATTTATAAATATGTAAAACACACAAGGAATTTGTCTCCGGTATAACACGCTGCATTAGTATCATCATAAACTCTCCGAGTCATTTTAGGACTGAAATGTGACAGACGCAATACGCCACAATTAATATTCAGTTCGCAACTACAGTAAAGAGTTTACACATCGTGTCGATTCAGAGCCTGACGCAAAGGCGTATTAAGGCTGCCATCTGGTGGCAGCTTGGGAGAACTCCAGGTCCTGGCTGCAGTCACGTGAGTTCCGGTTCAAATCTCGCATTTTCCAAAGATGTTTCTGCTCGTTCCTTTTGTCACAGTTTGAGAGCTCCCGCTATTGGCTGAGTAAAGTCACGTGACACGCCAGGCCGCTCCAATGCTCATTTCTACTGGCTGAGCGGAGTCACATGGCACCCGCCTGGAATCGACGCTACTCAGAGAAAAACATGCGTTATTTGTCACGATTTAAACGAATTCCTTCCACATAAGCGCGATAAAAGCAACAAATATAAGACATGCGCATGTTAATGAAAACAAAACGGTATTTTGTTTTTGGTTTTATTTTATTAAGGTAACAAATCGCGACATCCGTACGTGTGAGACCTCGTGGCGCAACGGTAGCGCGTCTGACTCCAGATCAGAAGGTTGCGTGTTCAAATCACGTCGGGGTCAGTCCTATTTTTTTTTTTTTTTTGGTGTTGTCCGTCAACCATTCGTTTAGATGGATCCAATTCAGGAGACCGCGGTCAAAGTGAGACGGCCAGTTTTTCGGAAGGCTTTATCAAACCGTCTCTAATGGTTGGTTGGTCGCTGTAAATATTGGATGCTCTCGCTTTATCGCTGTTCTATTGATTTACTCATGCGCAATCGCCTGGACCAACACGCGTATACTCCATACGCCATTTCAATACTGCATCAGGGGGAATTTGCGGCGTATTCGACTCCTCCTCACAAGTGCAATTGGCAGAGGCGTGTAAAAAGGTGGCAATTTGTCATTTATTGACAGAAAAAGACATTCAACAAAATGGAATAGGAAAGAAAGGGCATTTCTGAGTGCTGACTGACTCCCAAAATGTCCAAGACAAGTTCCCAGTTGTCATTTTAAATACAAGAATTGGAATTAGATTAAAAAAAAAAAGACAAGAAAACTGCCTCAGGTGTGTCGTCCTCTCAGGCTGGCCTCCTCCGCCTCCCTTTTGCCTCCGAAGCGTCTGATGAAGGAAATGAAGCCAAAAGAGCCGGCGGGATTCCCGACCCCGGCCGGCGCGTGCGCCGGACGAATACGAGCGTTGGGCGGCGGCGGCCCTCTGGAACAAAGTCCCCAGTCGGAAGGCGGCGGCGGCGGTGGGCAGTGGCGGCGGCTGCCGCGCGCAGCCCGCCGACGCCGAGCGGCCCCGAGGACCTCCGGACGCGCTTTCCCACACGCCGTCGTCGTCGTCCGGCTCTTCGGCGTGCGAGGCGCCTCGTCGCCGCCGCCAGGAGCACGTCAGCGGGCTCAGGATGGTCCACGGCGAGCCCACGTCGCCGTTGTCGGCGAAGAAAACGTCTCTGGTTCTGGGCCGAGGGGTGGAGGGACTTTTCTCGCCGTCCTCGTCGACTTTGGCGTGTTTCTTCTCGGGACTCTCCGGCGGCGTTTCCTGGCTCCCGGGGCGGGGCTGCGGCGGCGCAGGGGAACGGGCGTTCCTCCGGGACCTGCCGGCGGAGGCTCCCTTGGAGGGGGCGGACAGGAAGCTGTGCAAGGCCGACTCCAGGCTGGAGTGCGGGGCCGGGGGCGCGGGGGCGGGGGCGCGTTTGGCGGGCAGGCGGACGCTCTCCCTGCTCTTATGACGCCGCTCGGCCGCCTCGCGCTCACGATTCTCCTTCGGTTGGGGAAGAAAACATTTTCTGGTTTTTGGCGGCTCGTGCGGTCGCAAGGCGTCGACGCGACCGCTGCAAGTCGGTCGTTTCTGCTGTCACGTTGCATCATGCATTTTTATTTATTTTTTTGAATTGTACATGCATCATCTTGCAGGGTGTTATTCTCTATGTGGGAGGATTTCACGGGCTCACTTTTTGGCGCTCCTTTTGTCATGGTGTTGTGTCAAATCATTTCTTTCGGATTATCCGACCTCAGTCTCCCAAGAGCATGACATTTCATGCCGCCAAAAAGCGTTTTTTTTTTGTTGGAAAGATCAAAAACTCGCAGGGGGGGGAAAAAAAAGTAATTTGTAATTTTAAAGATACGCCCCCCCCTCCAACTTGAATGTGAGCATAACACTCATCATGGATTTCAGGCGTGACGTTGCGCACCTGCACGGCAGCGACGAAGCGACGGCCGAAGGAGTGGAAGATGGCGCAGCATTCCTCCAGCTTGAAGTTTTGAGGGTCCTCGCAAAAGAACTCGGCCACGGCGAAACTCAACACGTCCAGCTCGTGCAGCAACGACTTGACCTGGCAAAGCTCGTCGTCGCATCGCTGCAGGGGACGCGACGCGGTGAGCATTTGCCACGCAACAAAAAAATACAACAGTCAACAAAAATAAAATGTTTTGGACGGGGTTTTTTTCCTCTGTGGGTCTTTACTTTTGAAGATTACAATGTTAATATTATATTGGCATGACGTTTTCCCTGCCTCCCCCAAATTACAAATTGAAAAAAAATTGAAAATTAATGTATTATATTTTAAATATAATTATTAAATATAATTTTATTATATTATTATATTCTAAATATAATTATTAAATATAATTTTATTATATTATTAAATGAAATTGAAAGTGATTTTATTATATATTTTAAATATAATTATTAAATATAATTTTATTATATTATTATATTTTAAATATAATTAAATATTATTTTATTATATTATTAAATGAAATTGAAAGTTATTTTATATATTTTAAATATAATTATTAAATATAATTTTATTATATTATTATATTTTAAATATAATTTAATTATATTATCAAATGAAATTGAAAATTACGTGTCATCCAATTTAAAATAAATGCATCCCTGAAAAAAAAACACGACTTTGTTGTTATTACATTTTTTTTTTTAAAAACATAACTATCTGAAAAATATATGTCTATTCCTGCATTCGGACTTCTTTCCTGGGGGTTAAAAAATTGATCTGGATTTTTGGTTGAGGCAAATAAATCATTGTATCGGGGAAAATGCCTCACTTTGCTTTTTCGAAAAAGAAACCCTTGGGGAAAAAAAAGTCACTATATTCTCATTGTAATATAACTGTTTGTCCCACCTAAATAGAAAAATATTTTTCCTTTGCAACTTTTTGACTCAAAATCTGTCTTTTTTTTCTCTTAAAAATGACTCTTTTCTGACATTCGTTAGCGTTTTTACTTTTTCTGGTCTTGAAAGCTAAGATTGTATTCTATTCATACCATCACAACTTCTTTCTGTGTGTATATATATATATATATATATATATATATATTCACACAATGCAAGTGTCTAAACTATCTGTCCATTGCACTTGCAGACAAAAAAAATCCAAAAATAAAATCTATATGTAAAATCAATTTTTTTAAATATAGAGGCATAAATATATTATATATATATATAAATATATATAAATATATATATATATATATATATATATATATATATATATATATATATATATATATATATATATATATATATTTATGCCTCTATATTTAAATATATATTTTTTTTTTTTTTTTTTTTTTTTTTTTAACTTTTTTTCTTATTTTCCTCTCTGTCCTGTACTCCTTCGCACGTTTCGGTGCGGCCACCGGGAAGGCGAGGGAGGTACCTTGAGGAAGGGCGCCATCTGCCGGTGGAGGTGGGGATGTCTGCTGGCGCACAGTTTGACCTCCTTGAGCTTCTTCACTTGTCTCTCCAAGTCCGCCAGCACCTCCTCTTGGCACACTCTTCTCAAGCCACGTTCACACGAGTCCATAAACAATCTCATCAGAACGACAACAACAATATAGATGCACATAAATGGTACCTGGCCGCCGTTCCGATGTGCTCCAGCTGGCTGGGAAAGGTCAGCAGGTCGGGGTCAATGTCCTCCGCTTGCTAGTTTCACAAAAAAGATGGTGGTGGTGGTAGATTAAAAAAAAAAAAAGTAATAATAATAGTGATAAAAAGTTGTTTTGTTGACCTTGGCGACGTAGTGGAGGAGGTTGACGGCCGGCTTGTTGGCCTTGGTGTCAGCCAGTTTGAGCAGCGACGTCATCCTGAAGCCGATGGCGTCGGCGCTGTAGCCGCCCTGCGTGGCGAAATCGTCGGGTTGGGCGTCCAATCACACGCAAGTACGACGAGCCAAAGGACAAAAGCGAGGAAATACCCACAGCGTTCATGTAATTGCCGGCTTTCAACACCAGGCGGATGACGGCGTGAAGCTTGTCGCAGTCCAGCAGCTCTGCACGGGTGGGGGGGACACGTGTTTGATTAGCACTAGCTAATAGGAGGTAGCTAGCCTAGCCTAGCCTCGCCTGACACTCGCATGCGTACCGTTCGCCGCTTGGATCATGACCGCCAGCGACTTGCTCGCCTCCTCCACGAGAGGCGAGAACTCCTGGCGCAGGACCATGGTCTTCAGCAGCTCCTCGTAGCTACGACGGTTAGCGCAAGCGCGCGAGCAAAGTTAGCACGGCTCCTTTGTTTAGGTTGCTATGCCGAGTCGCCGTGGCACCGTTCAAACGGCAGCAGTGAGAGCGGCGACGCCATTTTGCTTCAAAGTGGAGCGCCAAACCTTTTGTTTTCCCGAAAAAAGATCTTTTTGGAACATTCTGAATTGATAAAAAAAAAAATGTCTTGATTGTGGTGAGAAGACTACGACCGGTATCGTCCTTTTTTTTCCCTGCGACAAAATGCAATCTTAAAAATCGATCACGATATTCATGTTTTTGATTGTAATATCATTCTCATAATCGCAGATATTCGATCCCACTTTTTTTTTTACTTCAGACCGATACTAATACAGGTTTTCACTTTCTTTTAAATACAATATATTATTATTATTATTATTATTCAGTCATCACCGAGACAGAGTACTGAAACGGCTAGTATTTTTGGTCCATCAAATTTAATTTGACGATATGAACAAAAACTTTCTTTTTGATGTCGATGCAGTACAGCGCAAACTACCGCCGAGTAGAATTTAGTCTGTCAGGTTATTTTTTTGGGGGTTTTTTTGCCTTAAGTATCGGTGGCCGGCATTGGCGGCCTCCAAGTCTACTTCATAAGAATAAAATAAAATAAAAACAAGACCGGTATCAGTCCGATACGATAGCTTGTATCGGTATCAGTCCGATACCGATCGGTATCAGTCTGATATCGATCGGTATCAGTCTGATACCGATCAGTATCAGTCCAATGCCGATACAAGGTATCGGTATCAGTCCGATACCGATACAAGGTATCGGTACTCGCCCATCCCTACAAATCAGATAAGGGGAAAAAGTCACTTTTTTTTCTCTCGCAAGTATAGGTGAACACGTAAAAACAGTTCCACTTTGATGTGCCCCCAAAATACATGAAATAAAATAATTCCGGAAAAAAATGGTGCTCATTCTCTAAAAATGGGTTTGCATCTTTCAGGAAGCTCTTATTTATCTTGGTCAAGACACATTCTCGCATTTCTCGTTGGTCTACTCACCGCGGCACCTTGACCAGCTGCACCATGAAGCGATCGGCCTCGGACAAGAGCGACGGGTTCCCGCTGAAGGACAGCAGCCGCCTTACCTGCGACCAGTTTGCACGATGAGGGCCGATGAGGGCCGACGCCGCCGACGTCGAGCGGCGCGCGGCGCTCGCCTCGGGCTCGGACGCACGCGCTACCTCGCTTTCCTCGGGCAGCAGCTTGCACAGCTCCGTCAATTTGACGCCGTCGGCGCCGCCGCCGCGCCACTCGCCCCGGACGATGTCCTCCAGCATTTCCGCCGACGGCCTGCAGGGGGAGCCGCCGGTCAATACCTTTGTATTATTTGTTTTTTGTTTTTTTGATCACACATTTTGCTCAACGCTTCTCAGATTTGTGCGCTTTTTGGCATTTGGACCGCACGCGAGCACGATGGTCACCGGGGGGAGTCAACGCTAAAGCCGCCTCAGGTTTTGCATGACGGTGCGTATTTGGGAAGCGCGTGGACTCGTTCCTCCTGGCTTGAGGCGAGAAGAGCCGAATGGCATTTGCATTCATCGCAATGGCAGAAGATGATTTGAGATGAGCGATGAATTCAACTTGGGTGTCAAAGCGGCACATGGGGCGGGGGGACGCCAGCTTTTCCCGTCTCACCTCTTAAAATGTCGGAGGAAGATGCCGATGTTCATGCTCTTTTTGGCGTCCAGAATGCTCACCTGAAGACAAAAAAACATTTCATCGCTGGACGTTTTTTTTTTGTTGTTCTTTTTTTTGGGGGGGAGGTGGGCTCGGGGAAGGGGAACTGCGGTGCAGAACTCAACACTTCCCTTGTTGGAGAACTTCCCACCTGAGGCTGCGACGGGCGGACGTCAGCGCCGCCGCCGCCGCGGCGCGGTCTCCCGAAGCCGGCCCTGCTCTGGGCCCGCCGGTCCACGTGGCTGAAGAGCTCGTCCATGCTGTGGGTGTCCAGCACCAGCTCTCGGGGGGGCAGCGCCGACGTCCACACGTTGACTTTGCCCAGCACGCGCTGGTTGGGGATGGTGTCCCAGTTGAGCTTTTTCATGGAGCGCCGCTGCAACGAGGGCGGCGGGGGCGGGAGGCGAGAAAGCGAGGGGCGGCGGCGGCAGAGGAGGCGGAGCAGGAGGAAAAGGTCGCGCCGGGGGCGTCGGTGCTGCCTCCATCACTTTCCGCCGCAGTAGGGCCAGAGCTACAAATCGCAGTGGATTTCAGCATGAGGCGCTCTTGACAATTCAACGTTTCTTTTGAGGCGTGTCGGCAACCAATCGAGTATCAAATGTAACCCACCACACGTTTGATCATCGATTAAGGATCTCGTTTCGCTTCAAATGGTCCACACGTTGGGAATTTCAGCTGCTCGACAGCAACATTTTGGCTGAGAATGATCCTCCTCCTACGAAAGTAGGCGGATTATCTTTTAGCAACAACGATTTGAGTCCTTTTCCTTCAGCCTTCCGTCTCCATCCGGGTTACGGATGGTGGCATTTCCGCTTAATTTGATGATGGCTGAAAGCATTCATCGTTGCAACGCCATGTGACCTTCCGCGTTTCATCAAAAAGACAGCGAACAACATTTTTCACGATACTGTGACATGCAACAGACAGGAACTGTTGTTTTTTGTTGTCGTTTTTTTTTTTTTTTAATCGTTGCTCTTTGGACTTAATTCCATGACTCGTTAGCTGAACTTGAAAAACAATGTACAGTATCGTCAAAGACGCGTTCTGCTGCAATTGTCTCTTCATTTTGTACACAAAAGCGGTTGGTTATCGCGTTACTCGGAGCGTCGCGACGCTCTCAACACGACTCACCTTAATATTTGACAAACAGCAGCAGGCCAACACGTCCGAATGGCGCCGTCATTTGTCGAAGTTAGCCAGGTGTTGAAGTTTGCCGCGAGGAAAACGCAAAGGTATAGGGCTGGTCCCGGCCAATCGGATTCCTCGTACGGTGGAGGCCGGAAATGGCGCGTCCACCAATCAGATTCCCCCCTGACGATGTCACTGAAAGATCGCCCACAAAATGCGGAAGCACGCGCAGGTGGGAGGAAGCGTTTCCGCCAATCCGATACCGAGTCTCCGCCCCTGTCGTCGAGAACAGCCTCTTATTGGTTGAAAAGTCTGAAAGACCGCCTATCGACAAGTGTCAATCCACCAATCGTATTCAGAGTTAGTACTCACGAGTGTCAATCGTCAACAAAGGGATGTCCCGGGTGAATTTGGCTTAATGTTGACATGCGCACACCAAAAGTGTAAATGTAATAAGCTGTTTATTTATTTTCACACACACACACACACACACACAAGTTGAAGATTTGAAAATGACTCGCTTCTTTTATTATTTCCGAGGATCTAACCTTGACAGCGAGGAATCACTTCCGACTCCAACATCCACAAAGAAAATAGAACTCAGTGAACTCTTTGGGCGCGTTCAGAAATGACAGGCCCCGGTCGCAAATTGGATGATATCGAGACGTTTTAAACGCATTCAAATAAACATAATTGGCCGTGGAGTGACCGATTGCGATGCGAGCTCGAAATTTGGGGTTGACGCTTACACGGCGTCCAAGTAGTGTTACGATTGGGTGATTCCCACCTGTTGTGCTGCCATCTAAGCCGGTGACCGAGAGAGACACAGGCAGAACATAGAAATGCTTATTCACGAGATTGCCGTTGCTGCTGGAACCCAACACAATCGCAGTGTGACATTTTCAAGTGTGGATCTATTTTGGGTGGAATGTCTCCTCCGTTATTTTCTGCAATTGACTCATTCAAGCCCATAAAGTGATCAGTGTTGCTTTGGCGCCATCTTGTGGCATCGACAGAACAGTTGTACGTCGGAACCCTTGCGCTATTTGCGCTTCGGCATTCAAGAATTTACTCATCGGAACTCTGGCAGCGTATTTATTTTTTTCAAATTCCTTGTTTTGTTCAGAGTATTTTTTTCAGCATTCTCGTTTGTTTTCTGAACATTTCGTTCCCGATGGCATTTCAAAAAGCTTTATGAGAGTATGTTGACTCTTCCCAACGCCGTTCACGTAACGGCGGTCGCCTGCGAGCATTTTTGGCACGGACGCCTCAATTATTGAACGCTAATTTCGACGCTAACTATGCTAACCCCCATGAGCATGTTTATGACGTGTCGCATCTTACATCTCGCTGCCTTGTGATAATAACTCAGCCTTTGCCGTTTCAATATAACGTGTTTAACTGACTGGTCAACTTCAAGAAATAAAGAGCTAACCGCAACGCTGCGCTAAAGGGGGTTCACTCTACTCATTTTTTTTTTTTTTTGTCAACGTGAGCCATTTCTGGCGTGAAATCGCCACGCTAACGGTGCGATAAAAAGGGGCTTCAGTGGATTCATATTTTTTTTGTCACCATGAGCCGTTTTTGGCATCTAATGGGCACGCTGGCTTAAGGAAGGAAGGTTGGCCAAGTTTCAGGTAGTCAAGTCACAGTCAGGCTGTGAAGCCTTCAAACAGAGAAAGACGAGAACAAAGTGGCACGTCCGTCGAGTCTTGCCCATAATGGGGGGGGGAAAGAAAAAAAAACATTCCAGTAAAAATTTGTCATGTACGTTGATTGGAGACGTGGCCTCCATTTTGATTGGGTGGCGCTTTGATGGCGTTCAGGCCGCTGGCTCAACGTCAAAGCAGAGGAGTCGAAACGCACGATTGGAATTTAGGATTTGGGTACGTCCTCAGGGCTCCTCCAGCCAGGACGGCTTGTCGGCTCCGGGCGGGTTCAACTTGACGTTGAAGCGCTCCAGCGTTTGCTCCAGCTGCTGCTGGTTGCCGGCGAAGTACGCCGAGATGGCGTTGTGGAAGAGCAAAAGCTGCTTGTGCATCACCTTCACCTGGGGAGGGGGGCGGGGGTGCCACAAGCAAGCAGACAACGGGCAAACTAATTGAATGCGTATGCCTTCCAACCGCCGTGTCACTCACCCAATCCCCCCCCCCCCTGATGACGGACCGACCTTGTTCTCCTCCAGGAACCTGAGTTTGACGGTGACGTCGGAGCGCAGTCGTTCGTACTTGTCCTTCTGGACTTGGTACTGCTGCTGCGCGGCGTCCATGCGGGCCGCGGCCGCCGCGTCCCGAGGCCCCAAGCTCAGCTCCTCCAGGTCCGACCGGTACGCGTCGAATTCCAACCTGAGGGTCCGCTTTGTAAAGTTTTGGCCCCCCCAAAAGGCGCAACTTGGGGAGTATTATTTGAGTTTTTGTTACCTGGCGTTTTCATACATCTTGATGGTCATGAGCGTGTCCTCCATGGTCTTGTTGACCAACGTGTTGATGCTGGACACAAAGAAGTTGATGGCGCCCAGCAGAGTCTCGCCGTTCCTGCACAGCAGCTTCTGGGTCTCGGCGTTGTAGCCGAACTCGTCCTGCAGAGACGACGGGCGGGTGTGATGTTACGGAACCGCCATTCAAACGACGGGATGAAGCCGCATTGACAAGGGACTTCGTTCGATTTGAACGGCGCCGCACTCAACTATGGCGGCCGTTCACGTTGTTACCGAACATATTGTGCAGCCCGTTTAGGCGGCAAACTATGCTTAGGCGTCGGTGCTCGAGCCGCTGTGGGCATATTTACAAAGATTTGTTGTTTTTTTTTTTTTTTTGGTGTTCATGAACTGCGCTGCACTTTACGAAACGACACCCGCAGCCCGTTTAAGCAGCAAACGGGTCGGCTAGCTGGCGCGATGTTGACTTCATGATACAGAATCTGTTGGGGCACAAAACGAGTCGGGCACGTGTTGTACATGTTCCGGATCTCAAGGAACTTCATCTTTGATGGTCCTCACCCAAAACGGATTCAGACCGAAGGGCAGCCCGTCGAGGCGGTAAAGCATTTGTCGATGCTCCGGACAAGCTATCCATTATTGATCCATCTATGAGAATATTTTGTTTTTATTCGGAATGACGCGGCTTCGTGATTTGGGCAGCCCGTTTAAGCGGCGAACTCGGCGCCCTTTGCGGTCGGTGCCTACGTGTACGCATCGGGCGCATTCAGTCGTTTTGTTTTGCGGTCGTCACCCGAAGCTCCGGCGACTTCTGACTGAGGTCGGCGAAGGCGTCGCCCAGCGCGTGCTGCGTCTGCACCATGTTGTAGAAATGATTGGTCAGCGCCCGGGCCAGTCGCAGCACGCTCCCGTATTTGCGCTTGGTGTCGCGCAGCAGCTCGATCTGGGCCTCCAGCTCCAGGTCCACGGTCCGAGAGCCCCGCCCAAAACGCTCCGAGATCATCTGCTTGGTGCACTAAAAAAAAAAAAAAAAAAAAGCCGGGAGAGAAATCAAACGAAGGCAATCTGCATATCGTGTTTGGACACAGTCGAGGGCAGCCCGTTCAGGCGGGAAGATTGAAATAACTGGCGGCCCGTCGAGGCAATCTACGAATTGCTTTGTGGCAGGATGGCGGACGTGACGGGCATACTCGCACACAGACAGACGCAACTTTGTTTGTCGTTTCGTGTTCCGCGCTCAACATTGCCTCAAATGTCAAGTTAGGGCAACCCGTTTAGTGTCGGAATGAATTGGACCTCTGTGAGTCACGTGTGCGCTCTCAATATTTCCAAAGAACGAAGCTAGTCGGTCGGTCGGGTGTTTTTACGGCGCCCGCACCCAAACGTGCTTCCTGGTCAGAACTACAGTGCGCCCGTCGAGGCAGCCCCCACTTTGGGAAACGCAAAGGAGAAAACGTTCTTGGTGACTCCCAACTTGGTACCTTGTAAGTGTTGAGACCCCACTTCTTGACCGTCTCCAGCTTCTCCACTGCCACGCCTCGCGTGGCCTCCTCCGCCTCTGCCGCCTCTGCCGCCGCCACGGACGAGCTGCCGCCGCTGTGTTGCATGCTGGGACCTGCGGGTGGCGCCCAGAGACGAAAAGTCACGCCCGAGCCAGAGGAAAGCAAACTTTCACGGGACAGAACAAACCCGGCGAGCGTGAAAGTGACAGGAAGCAACGCTGAAGCGTTCAGGTTGTTTACGTTTAGCACGCGCGGGGCAACAACGCCTCGGCGACTCTTTGGACATCTCGACAATCAACGTCTGTTTGAAATGTTTCTGCCCGTCAAAATGTCATGTTTCAAACTTGACGGGAGCAAACCGAGCTTTAGCCCCCGACGGGCCCTTCCCCTTTTCCGAGCCGCCGGGCCGGCGCGGTCGCTACCTTTGATGGATCCGGTGGGGATGACGCCCTCCGCCGTGCCGCCGTAACCGCCCGACACAATGCTGGTCTCGTTGAGGTTCGGACCCGACACCATCACCTGCTGCAGGTCCTGCAGATGCCGAAAGGGGGGCGCGGGCGCGGGGGGGGGTTAGCGGATAGCGTGGAAGGATTAGATCAGATGAACATGACTTCAGAGAGAGACGATTATTCGTTAGTGGAACGACGTTAGGAAGGTTAAGGAAACGGTCGCGGAAGACACGACAAGTTGCTATGACGGCCTTGGAGATAAGGCGAGTGTAGCGTAAAGCTAAAAAAAAAAGTGTGTGTGGGGGGGGGTTCCCAATTAAGCCGTTTCAGATTTTTATTTGGGTGCAATTCCACTGTCAACTACTAGATGGCAGCACATTATTGAGTCGGAGATTGATTTGAAAGAAAAAAGAATGGAAACAACTCTTTTGTCGAAGAGTCAACGTCATACGACGCTGGGAAAAACATTCCTCAGGAGTCATGTCACTCGGGTGCGCTCCGGAACGTAACGGCAATGGCCGCCCACGACGGAGGGGGCGTGACTCGATTCTTTTGGAACTTCAGAAAACCCGTTTGAGCCTAATCCTGACCGACGCGGACGGACAGACGCGGGATCGTTCGCCACACGATCGGCGTTAGTAGCACATTCAAAAAGCCACTCGGGTGACAGCAGCGAGGGGGGTGGAGGGTGGGGGGGGGGGGGGGGTGCCACCCAGACGCAACAAAGGGCACCTGGCCCGCTTCCTACCTTCTCATCTAAACGCCACTGCCGCCTCGTCGCCTGCACACAGACCACCACAAACAAACAGGACTGAAATCAGCAGGAAGTCAACGCAAGGTGTGACGAGCGCCGCCACGGCGGCAAATGTGATTCACGTGATCTTTACATGCATGGAAGACCGCACGCGCGACGCACGCACGCACGCGCACGCACTCCACGTCGGCAAGCGGCTTCACTGCAGACAATCTGATATGCGAGCACAAAGCCATGTTGCTGCGAATTGCTGTTGCTATGGCGACCGTTGCTATCTCCCGGTAAGCACACAGCTCGCGCGCACACTCACTCAGGCGCGCGCGGCTGAGTTGAGTGAGCAAACAAGCAACCGTCAGCATTTTGTCCAGGAACTTGCAAGTGTGCTTTGTCCAGGGCGTGCACCACCTCCGACGGCTCCAACTCACCTGAACAACCTCGAGTCACCTTCCTAATCTCAATTTGGCTGCCCAACCTGAAGTCATCTTTGCAATCTCAACCCTTTGAAGCACGGACGGGGACAACTCCGGCCAGACCCGAAACTGATGTGAAGCACCGGGGACGGGCGGCGCTGCGCCAGCGAAACCGCCTTCGAGCATCTTCGCTCACACGGACGGACGCCTGAAAGCAATCTTGATGCACCGGCGCCTTTTGAAAAGCTCGAGACGCACCCGAGACCGCCGGCTTGATCCAATCGGGATTTCGGAGCCTAACCAAAGCAACACGGAAGATCCCCCACGAAGACACAAACATCTCGAACTCCCTTTAAATGAGCAGAACTACCTTGACGATCTCAAGTGAGCGCAAACAAAAGACTCCAGAGTGAATTCATTCTCGGGCGTCTTCCGCAACAACCTCACTGGCGCTTGTCACGCGCATTCGAGTCCCAACTTGAACTTTTTGTGTCCTCACGCGCGGCGGCGATGCAAAGGAGGCGGCGTGACGCGGCGTACCTGCTCCAGGCCGTCGTCCTCCGCTAGCGCGCCCGTGTCGCCGTTGCTGTTGATGGGGATCTCCATGGTGGCCGCTTTGCTTATGATGCCGTCCGACATGGCGCCTTGGGACGGACAGAAAAAAAGAACAATATGCCGCAACGTCACCGTGGCCCCAAAACGCGCGTCCGTGCATATCTATTTGCACCAATCTAAAGTACTGGTCTGTTCTCATGGCGTCAGATATTTTTCCCTAGAGACGGTTGAGTATCGATATCAGGCATTGATCTTGGCCTTTTTCCCCCCCAATACGCCGCCTCAAGATTGAGCGTGTAAGGTCGAACACGATAAGGTCGGAGACTGATTTACTTTCTCGGGCCACATAAAATGACGTGGCGGGCCAGATCTGGCCCCCGGGCCTTGACTTTGACACCTGTGATCTAAAAACGTTATTGAAAGAGTAGAGTTTTTGTTTTTTGCTTTGTTGAAATGGACTTCGCCGTTTTGTTGTCGTTTGACATCCAAAGACGCCATTTTGTGGTCTCCACACGACACACGTCGGTTGCCGTTCGAATGGGATTCAACGCGGCAGTCCAACTCGTAGCATTCAAGATTGACAACTTTTGTTTTCGCAACGTCACACACGTTTTTATCATCTTTTTTCAAAATGTTTTTAACATCACCGCTTGATTACCCGGCGCGCATTCATCACGATTAAACGTATGGATAGTCGCTAAATGACCCGTCGGCTTCAGGTGCCATATGGCAGGTGCAGCCGCTCAGGTGCGAACACGGAAACCGCAGCTTGGTGTCAGCGACGCGATTCCGCGGCTTCGCTCACCTTCGAATACTCCATCGCGCGTTTAACAACGGCTTGAGTCGAAACATGCCGATTAGCTTGTTGATTTTTCATCTTTGAAAGGCCCGATTTTCAAGTTGTAGCGGCACCCGGCTAACACACCCGAGAGTGTAGTCGGCCCACTCAAAACGCGTCGACGTGTACTTACAAAAATAAATCAATCATGAAATAAATACAGATACACATAAAAGAATCGCGGGAATTACCCTTCCCCGGCCGTGCTGCTCCCCCGAATGCCAGCGGGCAGGCTAACAAGCTGCTAGCGGCCACAACGAAGCATCTCCGGCGAGCGCGTCTTTGGCTACAACGAGCACAAACAGGTGGGAGGAAATTTGGACGACATGACAGCACAAAAGGACGATTGTTGTTTTTTGCTGGTGAGGCGCGGCAGTCGGGTTGCTGCTGGTTGACTTGGAGCAGCCAAGAAAGAAGGAAGAGGAAGAAGCGGAAGAAGGCGACAACATTTCAACGGCGGAAGTGACTCGTGGTCAAAGCTTTTATTTTTCGGCTACAGGAAGTCACTCGCTGGGCAGCCGTGAAGAATCCGCATCAAGAGGCCCTCGGCGTTTGGGGTGCGAGGAGTGAATTGACCAATTATTTCATAGCATAAAAAATTAATTGTGTAAGATTCATATTTTGAATGTATTAGATGTCATGTGTAATCTTCGTACCTGAAAAAAAATCCCCAAATAAATGCTTCGAACAAATACTGACTTGTGAAGGACCTTATCACTATGGCACGACACTGCCCTCCTGTGGCCAAGTTACTCAACTCAAATGCATTTTGAGAGCAAACAACCAGCGCCGTATCCAAAGTGCTGTACACGGAGCAAAAGTCATTCATTCAACAACAAACAACAAACAAATACATTAACAACGACGACAGTAGAAAGCACGAAAACAGTTAAACTAAAAATCAAGTCTCATATTGAGTCGAAAGCCATCCATCCATCCCTTTTCGGAACCGCTTTATCCTCACAAGGGTCGCGGGGCGTTCTGGAGCCCATTCCGGTTGTCTTCGGGCAGCAGGCGGGGGACACCCTGAACTGTTTGCCAGCCAATCGCAGGACCCGGAGAAAAAGAAAACTCCACACAGGGAGGCCGGAGCTGGCCGCCGAGTGGGTTTTCATACATTGAAATGTGTTGAAAGCATGCAGGGAGGGGTTACACTTTTGTCAGACCATATGACAGTTTTTCACCAATCGTGCGTGGGTGTGGAACGTATCCTCCGTGACAAACAGGTGTTCACTGTACTGCTAGACCCCACCCCCCCCACCACCACCACCACCACATGAGAGAGATTACTCGTCGCCTCACCGGGTCTCTCGTCATGTCATTTTGGCTAATCCCTTCCAGGCAGAATTTCTCCTCCAAAAGCCGCAAGAACAACAAACCCGGCGCGTGACAATCCAGCCGAGTATTTAGCAGCTGCAGATGAGAAACCCAATATTTCCCTCGGGGGGTCTGAGTGGACCGGAGTGGGAGCGAATACTACCTTCTCGCCGCTTATGCGGTCGGTAACGCGACGCCGAGCGGACGCCGCTGTCGTTAGCTAGCGTGCGGAGCGGTGACAATTCTACCTGACCAGCTGCGTATGGACTTCCGAGGTCACGAATGATGTCCTGCTTTGTGTTAAAAAAAAAAAAAAAAAGACAACTGAGTAGCTGCTGGTTTGACATCGCACGATTAGCATAATGCTTTGATGGGGTAAAACGAGCGCTAATCGCGATGACGCTAGTGTCTTCGTTTGCGATTCACAAGACGGCTAACGATTGTTTTTTGGGATGGTTAGGATGAGACCCAAGGTCCATTCGCGTGTCGGGTGTTGAATGCCTCCGACCGGCAAGGGCCAGACCCGAATCCGAAACTTTAAACCCGAAGCACTAAAACGTAACCTTAACCCGAATGCTAACCTCCAACAGTAAGCGCTCCGCCTCGCTACCCGTATGGCAAATTCGGAGGCTTGCGACGTGACCGGTGCGGCGCCGCGGCGCAGACCCGTCCGAGCAGGTTGCGGGGGGGGCTTGGACGCGGTCCAGAAAAAGTCCAAGAAGTGGAAACTATTCCGGGCGGAAGAGCCATCTGCTTTCACTTGAGATGCTAACCCAAATAAAGAGCCCACCACGAACCATTTTACGGCCGCTTTCTTTATAGCCGTCCTTCGCTCGCTCTTGACTCGCCCTATTAGCCGCATCGCCATACGAGCGGCGCTCGGCTTCTTTTTATTGCCCCTGGCCGCGCGCTCGGGGGAGTCGACTCGAAGGCGAGCCGGCTGCGTTCCCTCCCCGCCCCCGGATTCTCTTTTCTGGGGCCAAAAGCTGTCCTGGGCCACGAGCAGTGAAAACCACGCTGGCGGCGATGATGACTCCCTTTCAGCTTCCGTGGTCCAAAAGTGGTTTGGCTTCCTTTAGGAACTCGTTCATATCGGGGGAACCGCCGCGCTATCATTCGGGGCTACATTTTTGTTTCAAATCCTATTTTTGGGTGTTGTTCACAGTACACAGCCAAGTCCGAATTTAGCATTGCGCTTTCAGTGTAGCACAACGTACAGCAGCGCGGCTCCAACCCCGGGGACATAGCGGCAAAGCCACCTATTCGCCCGTCCGCCGTGGCAAAGCAACCGATGATCCGCCGCGGCCCCGACATATTTGCAGAACATCAGAACAACCCGTACTCAATGTCCTTCAAAACCCAAAGGGGGGTTGTGGGGGGGGGAGGAGAGGGGGTATATTTATTGCGCGCTGCTAAATGAAAACAGAGGTTACGATTTGGAGGTCCTCATCGATAGCTTTTGGCGCCGTTTTTTCGTCAAACGCGAAGCAGATGCGCCAGGTCGGCCGAACGCGGACACGCGACTTACAACACTGCCATGTTGTCGTCCTCTCCCAGGCTTGAACCCTCTTTCAAAAAAAAAAAAAAAACCCCGTCTTGAACTCACTGTAATTTCGCTGTAACAAGAGGATAACATTTTGGGCTCGCCTTAACGGAATACTTGTGCTGTGATCCAAGTCGTAAAAAAAAACTCCCGACTCCTGCACATTCTCCGCATTTAAGCTGACAGAAGAAAGCCGGGCTGATAAATTTCCACGTCGGGAGCGAGCGAGGTTGAAGCGTTTTATAAACGTCAGCCCCTAAATCACGTTTAGGGAAAACAAAACATCAGAGAAAATGTCCCCCCTTTCAAGGGAAACTCATTAGTCAGAAAATCTGCAAAAGGGGGAATAATGTTGACTTTTGATTGACAGGAACATTTTTCTTGCCCCCGTAGGAAATAATGAAAGCGGAAATGATCCGCGTCCGGGTCAAAAGGCGTCGCACTTTCATCAAGTCAACCCGGCGAGTTTCATCATGAAGGTATTTGTAGCCAACACAGTCATTTTGATAGCAGGCTAGTGGCGCTAATACAGCTAACGTAAGGCTGTCATTTTTTTTTTGTGGCTCCGGATATATTTGTTTTGGGTTCAATATGGCTCTTTCAACATTTTGGCTTGCCGACCCCGGGGTGTAGACAGACAAACGGACGCTGAGCATGTCCTGTAGAATTGATGTCGGTGCTAACGTTAGTGCTAACGACGCTACGGGCTAAGAAAACTGGGAAAGCCGCCTCTTCCTAGTCGGAATTTGACATCGGACAACTTTGTGTGCGTTTGTGGTCGACGGCCACAAGGACGTAAGGACGGACGAGAAGGCAAATAAGGAAACGCTCACGGAGGCGGGAAAGAAGCTACGCTAATGACTCGGGAAATTGTCTCGCGTCACATTTGAAAGGATGCTAACCGACCACCGCGGTTGTCAAGCGCAGTTTGCAAATACCAGTCGGCGATGAGCACTTGCCACTCGAGGTCGCGCGGCTGACGTGACCAATTTTTGATTGTGTTTTGGGAACAAAAACAAAAAAAAACTGCAGACGGTCAAGGGCATCTCCCGCCAAGCACTTTAATAAAAGATCATTCAAATGTAATATGAAAAGATGAGCGGTGGTCCAGACCCCCCCTTCAGGCTGTGCAAGCGTTTTTCGGGTGGGAGGGGGAGGAATGTTACTGGCCACTTGATTTCCAGTTAGACCAACGCTGCTTTGCAGACGCTCACTCTGAGCTCACGCGAACGTCCCCCGCCGCCAAAATCCCGGACATAAGCTCAACTCGCCATCGTTGCCAAAAAACACGCTCTCGCTGTTCTTCAATTCAACAAAGAGGAAAAAGAGCAGACTCCACTTTGTGTCCACATGGATCAGCGCGGGGTTGATTTTGGAGCTTTATTTGCTTTAAATACGAGTACAGCACGGTGCAGCGCTTTGTTTTTGGAGGCGACACATGATCGATCGGAGTATGCAAATGAGACTCACGGCTTGATGAGTTTGTGTCCAAGTTCTAACGAACCCTCGGCCCGAAGCCCGGTCGCGCTGTTGGGCGATGTGCGGTGAAATTTGCATATTTCCCTTTGTGCGGAGATGAACGGCCGCCATCATCATCATCATCATCATCATCATCAATGCGGGAAGCACTTTTTGTTGTCAAGACACAGAGGTGATCCCGCTGGGAACCGGTTTGATATGCAATTTGACAAGAATAAACAACAAAGTACAACCGCCCCCCCACCCCCATCTATTTGTTCGTATAAATAACGTCCTCGCAAATCGCCCCAACTCGAGGTGCTAACCGGCTACCAACCACAGATGCACATCGCCTCGTCTTCACACATCCTAACACACAAATGCACAAACACAATCTCAAATCAATAGTTGATGTTAAAAAAAAAAAAAAAACATGTCCCACACTGGCACGTCAAAACAATCCGTTGGCGCTGGCCCCCCGATGATTTTATCGCTGAAACGCAAAAGGACGGAAACAAGGTGCTCTCTGGCCAGCCAGCGAGGGGACGTGGAAACCAACCACAAGGCCGCAAGTCACCAGCAAAACGACAGCGGGTGGTCCTGTCGACCAGTGGTTCTCAAACTGGGGCGCGGGGGCAATAAATTAGTCATACCTCGATTTGGGAACCGGCGCACCGATAGCACCGATTCCGATGGCATTTCTGGGTACAAATGCTACCGATGGCCAATTGCCAGTGTGGCTGGAGTGTCTGGAAAGATTTCTTACGTGTAAGGGGTCCCTAGGCCCAAAAAGTCCAAGAACCCCTGCTGTGGACACCACGGGAGGCGGCCCTGTCAGAGCGTCGGACCACCAAAGTGGTGTAAGAAGCGCAAAAAAAAGAATGCGATGTTTTTTTCCGCGAGCCTCATAATCTCATCTCGCGATCAGGACTGCGGTCCAACGAGGGCTCGCGGGTGCTGATCACGGACGCCGAGGGCGCCTGGTTGACGCCGAACGGGGAGACGGCAGGCGAGCGCGTCGCCAGCGGGGAAAGCGAGGGCGAAAAGCTGGGCGACATGGCCGCCGACGAGATGGAACCCTCGTGGCTGATGGGGGAGCGGCGCAGGGACACCAAGTGGGGGAACGTCCGTCCCATCGCGGGGACTTTGGGCGGCACCGACATGGCCCCCGGGTGGGCGACCGACGTGATGAGCGGCGGCGGGTCGATTCGGGGCTTGGGATCCGTTTTGGGCTTGGGCTGGAAAGGCTGGCGGGGGTCGGGGGTCTGCTGGGCCGTCTCGTCTTTCAGTCTGGCGATTTCTGTGAAGACGTTGGCCAGCGGCTGGAACTGAGGGCACCAGTTGAGCAGGTAGTCCCAGTTGTAGCTACCGCGCAGCTCCTCGTCGCTGGCCACGATCGCCGTGAGAGAACCGTCCACGGACGGTTTACCGTCCTCGGGGAAGGCGTAATCCTTGGGGAGGGAAATATTGAGTCCCCGGCCCGCCCCCAGGTAGCCGCCTCCCTCGTCCCTGTAGACCGGGAGCTGCCCGGAGAGCAAAGTTGCGCTCAGACCGCCGGCCAGCTTTTTGCCCTTGAGCCAAGCGCTCCCCTCCAAAGCCGCCGGCTCGCAGGAGACGTCCGAGAGCCGGTCGGCGTCCTGCTGGATCCCGGAGTCCGGTCCCCTGGCCGAGATGTGCTCCTGCATGGAGGAGCTGATGGAGGCCACGCGGGGGTACTCGTTGATCATCCGGATTTCGTCGTCCTCCGCCGCCTCGGCGGATCCTCGCCCGCTGGAGTGGGATGGATCTAGAGACCCTCCTCTTGTATACGGACCCCCGCCACCGCCCACTTGGTCTCCGACGTAGCCCGGCAAGGCCTGGTGGTAGATCCTTTCCCCTCCTTGCCCCGAGCCGCAATCGTCGACGTTCTTCAGAGCGGTTCCCGAGGCCGCGTTTCTGTTTGCCGCGTTCTGGGCTTTCTTCCTCCTGCGCGACTTGAGCAGAAACACCGCCGCCGCCATGATCACCAGCAGAACGGTCACGCCGAGGGACACGGCGATGATGATGATCAGCAAGACGTTAACGTCGGGGGCCAGGCCGAAGCCCGTGTTTGTGACGTCGATGGAGACGTGCGCCGTGGCGTGGCGGGATGCGTCCAGGGGACCGTGCGCTCTCACGTCCAGAGTCATCAGCCGAGTTTCTCTTTTGGCTCGACCCGATCCGCCGCCGCCGCCGCCGCCGCCGCTGCGACCGCTCCCCGAGCCGTCCAGCTTGAGGAAAATCACCCCGGTGGTTCTGTTGACCTCAAAGTACGGAGAGCCGGTCGGGAGTGAGTAGAGGACGATCCCGTCCACGCCCCCGTCCTCGTCCCGGGCCTGGACTTGACCTATGCTCTGACCTTTCCGGGCATCCTCCGGGACCTCAAAGGAGAAATGGGAGGAGGTGAAAAGCGGGTCGTACTCGTCCTCGCCCGTGACAAACACCTGCACCGTCACGGTGGCGGAGTGGTTTCCCGCATCGACTGCCAGCGCCACAAAGTCGAAGGAATTGATTTTCTCAAAGTCAAAGGGGTTCCTGCTCCTGATCTGTCCGGTGGCGGGATCCACGGTAAAGTCCTTGCCTGCGGGCGAGCGCTCCGCCATGAAGTACCTCAGCTGGCCGAAGACCCCCGCGTCGCGGTCGATGGCGTGGAGGACCGTCACGGCCGAATTGGCCGGCCGGTTCTCTCTGATGCTTGCCGTCAGGACCTCCACCGGGAAGAAAGGATGGTTGTCGTTCACCTCGTTGACCTCCACGACCACGGGAACGAGAGCCAAATGCCCTTGGCCGTCCGTGGCCCGGACGACGAGCGTGTGCGTGGAGCGGCGCTCGCCATCCAATGCCCGCTGAAGTCGCAAGGCTCCGGTCCACTGGTCCACCGTGAAAAGATCAACCTCGTTGCCGGAGCTGATAGCGTACTGGATCTCCGCATTGGGCGTTGAGTCTGGATCTGGGAGGGGGGGGAGGGGGGGAAACGGGCGACAAAAGGTTCTTGGTTAACAGCGAGACCAAGAAGCCCAACCGGGAAAAGTTGTCGGTACCCGTCGCGCTCAGCCTGATGATCTCCGTCCCGGTAAGAGCCCCTTCGCTCAAGGCGACGGCGTATTCCGCCCTGCTGAAAACGGGCCGATTGTCGTTCACGTCAGCGATGGTGATCACGGCGGCCACGCTGGAGCTCCTCTGGGGGACGCCGCGGTCCGACGCCACCACGGTGAGGTTGTACAGCCGCTTGGCTTCGAAATCCACGCCCTCGGCCAAGAGCAGCGTCCCCACCGTTTGGAATCCGCGGCCCTCCAGGAAGCGCACGCCGCTCTCCATCTGGAAGGCGTTGCCCTCGTTGCCGCTGGCCAGAGCAAAGTCGAAGCCGCAGTTTTCCCGGGAGAGGTCGCCGTCAAAGGCCTCGAACGTCAAAACGGTCACCCCGGGGACGGTGTCCTCTGGAACCAGCGCCCTTGCAAGTTCCAAAAAAGTCACTTTTTATAAATCGCTATCGGGCTTCGACGGGTGACGGCTCGCTTCTAACTGACCTGTACTCCGATTGGTGGAAGACGGGGGCGTTGTCGTTGACGTCGGCGATTTGAACCTGCACCGTGGCGAGGGCAGAATGCGCCGGCGAGCCCCCGTCGCGAGCCTCCACGACGACAATGACGCAAGGGCGTTCGGGGTCAAACTCAGCTCGGTGGCTGATGAACAAAGATCCTGGAAGCCCCCCCCCCAAAAAAAAGGGGTCAGAGAACAAAAAGAGACCCCCATCCTTTGGCTTCCCGACGGGAGGCGGCGCTTGTCTACCGTTGTTGGGATCGATGCGGAAGCCCTCCCGAGTGGACGACATCACGCTGTAGGTGATCCTTCCGTTCTCTCCGGCGTCCCTGTCGGTGGCCGTTACCGTGACGACCACGCCGCCAGCCGGCGTGTGCTCGGCTAGGGTCACCTGCGGTGGAAATATCAGAGGACCAAGAATGTTTCGACGGTCGCCTTCTTCCTGCGCTGAAGCTGGGGCCGTCCCACCTGGTAGAGGTCCTGGGTGAAGGCCGGTGCGTTGTCGTTGACGTCCTCTACCAGGATGGTGACGTTGGCCTCCGCGTGGTGCTGGCTGTCGGTGGCTCTGACGGTGACCGTGTACCACGCCTTCTCCTCAAAGTCCAGCGGGGCGGTAAGCGAAACGCCTCCGGTGTAGCGATGGATCCCGAACTTGCCCGCGGCGCTCGGGTCCAAGAGCAACGAGTAGGCCAGAGCCGGACCGGAGTCGACGTCGTTCCCCGTCACCAGGGTGATCTCGGTGCCTATGAGTGTGTCTGATAGGCACACAGAGAAATGTCGGTGGCTTTCAGGCTCGCGATACGGAACTGTACGGTGGTACCCTGACAGCTTTTGCTTGAGTTTCTTGCTTGAGTTGTTGTCGTTAGCACTGGCTTGGAGCACTCTCGCCATTAGCACCGGGCGAGCTCAAGTGCTAGCTGTAGCACTCGCTAGCCGTTAGCACTGGGGCTAACGAATGAATGAAAAAAGATCATCCAAGGGGGACAGTGAGGAATTAATAGGTGAGAAATTGGGGGAAAAAAGGGAAGAAAAGTAAGTAAAACCGCTCCGGACGTAGACCGGTCGACCACAGCGCATCGACACGGAACCGGAAGATCCTGAATCTGATTTCTTTTCCCCCTTCAATCGGGTGACATTGTGTATCTGAAGCGCACTCGTAAATATCGCCCGCGACACAAAGCGGCCGAGCGATGGCTCGTAACTCCAAAATTCGCAAGTCAAGGCACCACCGTGGACATAACGGAGCATTGTCGGGTACTCTCGGAGATGCGGATTTCTCGTGGCAAGGGAATCGTGGGACTGTTGTCATTCTGGTCCACGATGATCACGGTCAGCGTCGCCGAGCCCGCCAGTCTGGGGCTTCCTCTGTCAGTTGCCGTGATCACCAGCCTGTGGGCAAGGACGCGATCGATTGAATATGCCCGCGTTTGTGAAATAGCGTGCGATTATCTTGGCGTTCCTACTTGGTCTGGGTGAAGATCTCGCGGTCCATGATGGCCGTGGTGCTGATGCTCCCCGTCATCGGATCAATCTTGAACAATCCACTCATGGCTGACGACTGGATGGAGTAGGTCACCTGACCGTTCTGGCCCTGGTCCAGGTCCCGGGCCACGACCTGGGAAAGTTCCAAAGCGGTTAAAAACCGCGGAAGAGGCCCGGCGTGGCGGCGAGGTGCGCGTCACCTGGATGATGGGCGTTTCGTATCCCCGGGCCTCCCTCATGTAAGCGACGTAGTTTTGCAGCTGGAAGCGAGGCAGGTTGTCGTTGACGTCCTGCAGCATCAAGTTGATGCCGGTGAAGGAGGTGGACGACACGGTCTCGGCTTTCACCACCAGACGTAGCCTGGGCGCGTCCTCAAAGTCCAGACCCTCGGAGCTTTGCACCCAGATTTCACCTGCCCAACACACGGACCAATGACCGTGTTCCGGAAAGGTCTCTGCTCCGCGTCCGGCTTCCCTCCGCCGTCACTGCCGCCTCGGTCGGCTCATACATTTGGAGAGCGTGACTGACGGTGTTCACCTGTGGACGAGCTGATTCTGAAGGCCTGCTGTCTGTTTCCGCTGAAGATGCTGTAGCTGATCCCCTTGCGATTTCCATCTGGATACTGAGCCTGAGCCTGGGCCACAGCTGACCCTGATCGGCGGGAGCGGAAGACAGATCATTCTTTTGACGATGAAATCACATCACCGTCCTCGTCTCGGTGCGCACCGCCCGACGTCGGACCTTTGGCGGCGTTCTCCGGTATGCTGACGTCTCTGGCGTTTCTTGAGAAGCGAATGCCGTCGTACTCCACCTCCTTGACGTAGATCACCACTACCCCCTGTGCGGACTGGGCCGGGGTGCCCTGGTCCATGGCCTCCACGATGAGGGTCCTCTGGGCCTGGGACAGGGTCTCCAGAGGCTGCGTGGCCCGGATCTCTCCGGTCAGTGAGTTGATGCCGAAGCCCTTCACGGGGGCGGCGAAGCGATAAAACACGGAGCCATTGGCCCCAAAGTCCTTGTCCTCGGCCTTCATGGTGGCCAGGACCCTCTGGGACCTCCTGCTTGATACCTCGATGACCAGCGGGTCCTGGACGAAGATGGGCGTGTTGTCGTTGACGTCCACCACGGTGATGGTCACCTGGAAGCCAAGGGTGACAAGTGTCGTGTTTCGGTTTGTGACCAACAGGTGGCACTGTGGGGCTTTTCCCTGCAGCTGCACACCTGTTGGTCGTTAAGTAGTGGCTATAAAAGGACTCCCGGCCCGACTACTCATTGTCGGGTCATTGTTTGTGGCTGGTCTGGTCAGGTTTTGGTCATTGTTCTGTTTTATCTTCAGTCATGGTTTTCGTTTGATACTTTGGACTTTGTTTAGGATTTAGTTTTCTGTGTGCGAGACAAAACTTTGTCTTCGGCCAACGCCATTTGAAATGCACCTGAGCGGAGGAGTTCCTGGGCGACGCCGGGGAAAGGTCGGTGGCAAAGACCCGGAAGCTGTACGACGCTTGCCTCTCGCGGTCCAGAGGGGCCGACGTGGCGATGCGGCCCGTGTGCTCGTCCACCGCAAACGCGCAGCCGGCCTCGGGGCTCAGGAAGTACAGAAGTTTCCCGTTCACGTCGTCGTCGGCGTCCGTCGCCGACACCTGGGAAACGCGGCGGCGAAATATGGGACCAAAAGATTTCAGGGCGCAAATTTTGGTCTCAAATTCAAGAATTTATGAGTAACCCCCCCCCCCCCCAGAAGAAGAGGAATTTTTGTCTTGAAATTGAAAAATATGACTCTCATTGTATTTTCTGAAAAACGATCGTGGTCTTGAAAATCTGTCTACCGTCAGGACTTGCGATCCCTCAACGGCGTCCTCCGAAACGTCGGCACTGTAGGCGCTCCTGCCAAAACCGGGGGCGTTGTCATTGACGTCCAGCACCCGGACCGCCACCGTGACCGCGGTGCTGAGAGGCGGGCTCCCCCTGTCCGTGGCCGTCACCTCCAGGGTGTACTCGGCCTTGGTCTCCCTGTCCAGGCCCCGCCGGGTGGACAGGGCTCCCGTGCTGGCGTGGAGGTGGAAATCCCCGTCCGGGTCTCCGGCTGGAGGGAGCAGTTGTTGCCAAAAATGAAGAAAAAGATCTCAGCGCCGGGAGGAGAGTACTCTTTTGAAAGTCCGATGTCAGAAGCCAGACTTGTGTCAGCCCCGTCGACCTGTTTTTTTTTTTATATGCGGACGGGGGCCCGGCCAAACGCGAAGACGCCAGCGTGTAGCGAACTCATGAAATATTTGGCAAGGATGACGGGCGGAATGGCTCTCACCGGTAATCCTGTACTCCAGCTCCCCGCCGGCACCCGAGTCCGGGTCGCCGGCCTTGAGGAGGAACAGCTCCACGGGGTCCTGGTTCTCGGGCGCTTCCAGGCCGTACCATGGCTGGGCAAAGACCGGAGCGTTGTCGTTCACGTCCACGACCTCCACCCGCACCGTTGCCTTGGCAAAGTTGGGGGGCAGACCTCCGTCCTGGGCGTACACTGGACAGAAAGACGGACGTCGTTGGCCAGCTGGATAAACTGGACATTGACCCACAACGCTCCCTTTGAGGTGTCCATAAACAATGCCGGCGCGACAAGAAATGGTCCTCTTTGGCGTGCTTGACCACGCCTCCGGCGCGCCGTAAAACAAATTGCATTTGCTGTTCACAAAAACGCAGGTCAGGTGGAGTACCGGTGAGAACGTAGCGATCCCGAAGCTCCTTGTCCAGTTCCTTGGTGGTGGTGATGACGCCGGTTGACGGGTTGATGACGAAGCCTTCCTCCGTCACCCCGCCGAACGTGACGTGCCCATTGGACCCTGCGTGAAAACACGGCCGCTTTCAAATCACATCTTTATCGTAGCACCCCCCCCCCAAAAAAATCAACCTTGATCTCTGTCGGTGGCCACCACCGTCAGCACCGTGGTGCCGGGCCCTCGGTTCTCCAGAACCCGGGCCTCAAACTCGGCCTTCTGGAACACCGGCGCCTCGTCGTTGACGTCCATCACTTGCACGCGGAGATCCTGGGAGGTGGCGAGCGGGGGCGTCCCGCCGTCCTCCGCCACCACCGTCAAATTGAAGACCTCCTGCTCCTCTCGGTCCAGAGCTTTCAAGATGGAGAGAGAGCCTGCGAGGAGTTTGGGGGATTATTTCGACTCCAGAGACACCGATCGCAGCAATTATTTCTTCTCATCACGTGCCTAAGCCTGCGTCACGTGCCTAAGCCTGCATCACGTGCTTGTGCCTGTGTGGAGTTGTTTTTTTTTTTTTTTTTTACTCTGTGGGCTAGTTCTTGCTGATAGGTTGATTTCCATCTTGCATGGTGACCGTTGTCATGGACAACTGGAGTACATTTTTTTTTTGTTATTGTACTTATCTACTCTAAAAGCTGAACAGCATCTGAGAAAACAAACCGCAGGCTAAAGGAACTCGCAGCCGGTCGACTTTCGCTCCATCTGGAAGTTCCATCAAGTGACTAAGCTGACCCCAACCTCAGGCAGCGCCGAGGTGAAATTTTATTGCTAGAAAGCTCCTCAAGTGCAGATGTTCACAAAAGCTCTCCGTCTTGGAACGAGGTTTTCATCTGGCGGGCTTCTGCGGACCCCACACTTGGCGAAAGGAGGTCTACTTACCGGTGTTTGGGTTCAGACTAAAGCGACCGGCAGCGTTTCCCGTCTGGATTCTGTACGCCACCCGGCCGTTCTCCCCTTCGTCCGCGTCCCGAGCCATCACGTGCACGATCACAAAGCTGCCCCGGAAAAACGACAACGCGGAGTTCAATCCCCCGCTTCCTTTTTTTCCAAGCCGAGACGCTAAGCTACGAGCTAACCTACCCGACGGGCTGATCCTCCATCACGCTGATGGCCGGCGAGCTGAAGACGGGAGCGTTGTCGTTCCGGTCGGCGATAAACACTTGCGCCGTGACCGAAGCGCGTCGCCTCTGCGCCGGGTCCGCCGCTTGGTCGCTGGCCCGGACCACCACGTGGAGAGACCGAGTGGTCTCGCGGTCCGGCGACTCCCCCAAGGTGAGGACGCCGCTCACGGGGTCCAGTTGAAGCAGGTCGGCCTGGTCGGGCCACAGGGGCTCCATGGAGTAACGCAGCTCGCTGTTGGGACGGCTGCCGTCCTGTGTGGAGATCCGGACACTCAACAATGTCGCAGTCGCTTTCTAGTCGTTGTTTTGTTTGTTTTGTTTTTTTAGATTGTGCAAGGCGGTGGCTTCAAATGGCTGAGTGTGAGTTTTACAATCGTGTCCTTATTCATTTATAGGGGTTGCTTTAGAGCGCCTCGTCGACCATGAGTGTGCGCAGGTCACAAAGAGAATGGTGGATTTAGAAGACAGGCTAGCTTTGAGCTAGCATCTGTTACACGAGCACACTTCAAGTGACTTTGCCTTTCGGTACCTCGTCCACGGCCCGGAAGGTGTAAATGGAGGATCCCGGCCGGAGGTTCTCCGGGACGACGATGGTCACGGGATCTTCGGTGAACCGCGGCCGATGGTCATTGCTGTCCTGCACCTGAATGCGCAGTTCCACCAGATGGCTGCCGGGAAAGGCCCGGGAGAAGTCGGAGACCTCCACGCGAAGCGTGTACTCGGAACCCTTCTCGTAGTCCAGTTCTTGCACCAGGTACACGTCACCCTTCAAGCGGTCCACCATGAAAGTCCCGTCCCCGTCCGTCCCGCCCACCACCAGGTAGGTGACGCGGCCGTCCGGGACGGCGGCTTCTGGCCGTTGGTTCACCGAGCCCACGATTGAGCCCGGGGGGGTTCCTTCCACCACTTGGAGCACCGCGGACAGGACGTTGGACTTTGGGGTGGACGCGGCGGGGCTCAGGACCTGCAGATCGGGAAACGACTATCAAAAGACTGCGACGTGAGCGTTTTCAGCGCCGGCCGCCAGAGCGCCGAGGATGCCTGCTTACTTGTATCCGCAGCTGGCAGGTGGCGCTGAGGCTGGGTGTCCCGCGGTCAGCGGCGGTGACGGTCAGGGCGTACTCGGCGCGTTCCGCCCACCTCAGCGGGGCAGCGGTCCGCAGCTCCCCAGTGGCGGCGTTCAGGGAGAAGCGCTCGATTCCGGAGCCTTTTGGAGGGAAAAAAATAAAAATCACGGTCGGGATAAGAAAATGAAGCGGCGAAAAGCAAGCGCGTCAGAGCGCTCCACGCTAAAAAAAATCATGCAACTCAAAGTCAAGTCATGAACTCGGGTTCAACGAGTCGTCGGTCGACTTCGGTCGACTTCGGTCATCTTAGTATACCGTCTGCGAACTCACAAATGTGCGATGACGACGTTTGGAGCAAACCATTCAGCGCATCGTCTCTTGTTTTATCCTCTTCTCGGATCAACGCATGGCGGCCGTGAGGCTTTTCAAGAGCTGCGTTTTGGTTTTAGCTCACAATAAGAACGAGCCTATGCGGGTTTTAGAACACGTTGCACTTTTCTCTTTCCCGATTTAACACATCATCTTGCAATCCAAATGAAATCCTCTTCGGATCTGCCCCCCCCCGCGAATTAAATCCTCTTCAGATTTGCCCCCATGAATGAAATCCTCTTCAGATCTGCTCCCCCACAAATGAAATCCTCTTCGATCTGCCCCCGCGAATGAAAGCCTCTTCGATCTGCTCCCCACGAATTAAATCCTCTTCGGATCTGCCCCCACGAATGAAATCCTCTTCAGATCTGCCCCCCACGAATGAAATCATCTTCAGATCTGCTCCCCGCGCATGAAATCCTCTTCAGATCTGCCCCCCCCCGCGAATGAAATCCTCTTCAGATCTGCTCCCCGCCCCACGAATGAAATCATCTTCAGATCTGCTCCCCCCCCACGAATGAAATCCTCTTCAGATCTGCCCCCCGAATGAAATCCTCTTCAGATCTGCTCCCCGCGAATGAAATCCTCTTCAGATCTGCCCCCAGCGAATGAAATCATCTTCAGATCTGCTCCCCGCGCATGAAATCCTCTTCAGATCTGCCCCCCACGAATGAAATCCTCTTCAGATCTGCCCCCGCGAATGAAATCATCTTCAGATCTGCTCCCCCACGAATGAAATCCTCTTCAGATCTGCCCCCCGCGAATGAAATCCTCTTCAGATCTGCTCCCCGCCCCACTTAATGAAATCATCTTCAGATCTGCCCCCGCGAATGGAATCCTCTTCAGATCTGCCCCCGCGAATGAAATCCTCTTCAGATTTGCTCCCCACAAATGAAATCCTCTTCAGATCTGCCCCCCAATGAAATGCTCTTCAAATCTGCTCCCCCTGCGAATGAAATCATTCAGATCTGCCCCCCGCAAATGAAATCCTCTTCAGATCTGCCCCTCCACGAATGAAATCCTCTTCAGATCTGCTCCCCGCAAATGAAATCCTCTTCAGATCTGCTCCCCCACGAATGAAATCCTCTTCAGATCTGCCCCCACGAATGAAATCCTCTTCAAATCTGCTCCCTTGCGAATGAAATCATCTTCAGATCTGCTCCCCCACAAATGAAATCCTCTTCAGATCTGCTCCCACCCCACGAATGAAATCATCTTCAGATCTGCCCCCACAAATGAAATCCTCTTTAGATTTGCTCCCCCGAATGAAATCCTCTTCAGATCTGCTCCTCCCCACAAATGAAATCCTCTTCAGATCTGCTCCCACCCCCACGAATGAAATCATCTTCAGATCTGCCCCCCAAAATGAAATCTTCTTCAGATCTGCCCCCCGCGATACTGGCTTCAACATCTGCCCTCTGGCCTCCGCATCACACTGTAGCATGCTGCTCGGTTGTCTGGTTGCGACACACACGACCCAAAGACTTCCGAATCTCTTTACGAGAGTTTTCCAGTCATGCAATTCAAGACTGAGTCATTTCATATTTCAGCTTTTGGCCCGGCAAGTCTTAAGTCCTAAAATTGCTAACTTGAGTCCAATCGTCTCGAGTTCCGCGCCTGCGCAACAAATGCAGGCTGGCGACTCAAATGAACAGTCAGTCTTGCCTGCTAAAGAGAAGTAGATGGTGCCGTTTTCGCCTTCATCTGGGTCCTTGGCCGACATCGTGCCTACGACGGCGCCAGCGGGCAGCCCCTCGCTCACCTGCAATGCAGAAACTTGATTGAACATCGCGCCGCGCGTCCCGTTCCGAACCTCCAGAGTTCAAGCGCGACCTGAAAGACGAGCTCCGCGTCGGGCCGGCCGCGGGTGAAACTGGGCGCGTGGTCGTTTTCGTCCAGCACGCTGACGTGAGCGGTGCCGGTGGCGCTGCGGGGGGGCGTGCCGCCATCCTGCACGACCACCGCCAAGCGGAAGCTGGAGTGCTGCTCCCGGTCCAGGGCCCGGCGAGTGCTGATTTCCCCTGCAAGGGGAAGAATGAACAACTCAGAGGTGAGTCACGAACAACGGGCAGCGCTTTGGGGGGGGGGTCCGTCCTCACCTGTCTGGGAGTTGATCTGAAAGTGTCTGTCGGGGTGCAGCAGCCTGTAGGTAAGTCGGGCATTGGGTCCGGCATCTCGGTCCGTGGCGGACACCCTGCCGAAGCCCGTCCCCGCCGGCAGGTTCTCCCGCACCGCCAGGAACACCCTGTCCTGGCTCAGCTTGGGCGAGTTGTCGTTTTCATCCGTCACCGTCACCCTGACCGTGGCGCTTCCCGTCCCGCCGGTCCCGCCCCGGGTGGCGGTCGCCACCACCGTCAACAGGTACGTGTCCTTGACCTCGCGGTCCAGGGAGCTTCGCACAAAGAGCCAACCGCTATCCGGCGCCACGCCAAAGCCGGCCGCGTCGCCGTCGGGCCGCAGGCGGTAGGAGACGCCGGAAGACGAGGAGGCGCTTCCGCCGTCGGCGCCGGCCTCTCTGTCGAGCGCCCGGACCTGGAGGAAGCGCGTGTCGAGAGGCGCGTTCTCTCGCAGCTCCACGCGGTAGGTCAGGGTGTCAAAGTGGGGGCCCTGCGCGTCCTGCGCCTGGACGTGGACCACCAGGGTGAAGGTGGAGCTCTGCTGAGGCACCCCGCCGTCTTTGGCCACCACCTGAAGGTCATAGCGGGGGATGCTTTCATAGGACAGAGCCCCGATCAGACGCACCTCGCCGCTGCCGCGATCCACGCCGAACGTCCGCTGGCCGCTGCTGCCCGCCGACAGCAAGTGGAAGCTCAGCTGACCGTTATGACCGGAGTCCTTGTCCGAGGCCCGAACGTGGTAGATGACCGTCCCCATCTTGGCCGCCTCGGGCAGGAGGAGCGACTCCGACGAGGAGGGTAGAAACGCGGGCGCGTTGTCGTTCACGTCCGAGACGGAAACGCGCACTCGACCGGTCCCGAAAGCAGGCGGGGAGCCGAAGCGCGCCTGGATCTCCAGGTCCAGCCTCGGGCAGGTTTCGTGGTCTAAGGGGAGGGCGGTGCGGATGGTTCCCGTCGCACTGTCCACGGTGAAGTACCCGTCGGGATCCCCGGAGGAGATGGAGTAGGAGACGACGTCTTCGGCGTGAGCTGAACCAGAGACGCGAGGCGGAATTGAAAACGGGCCACGGGGGGGGGACGCCTTGCCGACGGGCGACCGTTTCCTGACCTGTGGTGGCGGCGGCGCGGACCGCTCCCACCGCCGTGCCCCGGAGAACATCTTCGGACACGGTGAAGAAGTACCGCGGCTGCTCGAAGACGGGCGGCGACACGGAGCTCGCCACCACGCTCACGTTCACCCTGGCGTCCACCGGAGCGCTCAGGCCGCCGCCGTCCCGGGCCGATATCACCATGGTGATGAGCGAGTTGGCTTGGCCGTGGAGCGAACGCGAGAGGGAGATCACGCCTGAGGTGGGGCACAAGCGCGTCATTGTACCACGGAAGGTTTCCAGTTGGGAATCGTTCCGTCAGTACTCATCTCGAATGTCGATTCACCAGACCCCCCAATAATGTGTAATTTGCTGCGTTCAGGTACAGTTGGGCATGTACCGCTGGTTTTGCAGCAGGGTCGCCAGAACTTTCTGCAGCCTACCCCAGTCTGGACGTATTGTACCCTGGCAGCTTCGGGTGGGGCCCAAGAGAACAACAACGCGGGGGAACTGGTTGCCCCCACCCCTTTACTTTGACTGGCGCACCAAAAGTGACTCTGCACCATCGTACCTGTGTCCTTGTTGAGGGTGAAGAAGGCGGAAGCTCCCCCGGGCGCCGCCCCGTAGGTCACCCGCCCGTTCTCCCCGGCGTCGGGGTCTCGGGCCGTCACCCTGACCACAGAGGTTCCGGGGGCACTGTGCGCACTCAGGCTGACCGCGTACAGCACAGGGTAGAAGGCGGGCCGGTTGTCGTTGACATCAGACAGGGACACCCGCACGCTGACCGCCGCGCTCAGGCCGCCCTTCAAAGGGAAAAGCGACGATGGTGTTGGGATGAGCCCAGCGGGACGGCCTCGGCGTTCAAAACCGTGCGGCGCTACGAGGGAGGACGAACAACCCCCTTTCGACTCCTCCACAGAGAGAGTTGTTCCCCCCCTTTGGCTTCGTGGTCGCCAATCCGAGCCAAGCGAGCGCAGGAACGACACAAGGACGAGCGAGAACCTTTCCTGTTCCACTTTGGTAGCGCCAATCAAGTTGGGAGACTCGGTCGGGCTTGCTTCAACCACACTCGTGAACAAACGTCTTCTCAAATCCTACTTGGGGTGCACTTTTTCAAAACCTTATCTGGGGATTTACTCCGAGCGGGGAACAAATCCCGAGAAACACTCGGCTGCATAGTCCAGCGCAGACATCGTAGAGACGGATCGGCGCCAATGACCCATCCAAGGATGAATAGAATTGCGAAATGACGCTTGACTCGATCACGACTACTCGAACCCTCTTCAACCTCGGTCGTTATGCGCGGCGCCGACCTGACTTCTGGAACTGGGCAAAGTTAGACCGCGAGTCAGTCGGTGGGTCGATCCATCGCGGCGTTTGCCCGACTCCAAGTCAGCCGGTTTTGTATTCGCCACGGTCGGTTTCCGTCAATTAGTGGCGGGCGTCATTCACGGTTAGTTCAACTTCAAGAATTTGGGGTCATTCACGAAGTTAAACTTCGGTTGATAAATTAGCTCATTCTGGTAAAATTGCAACGTGAGTAAAGCGCCGGAGAATTTGGGCCTGAGGAACACCAACACCACACAGTCGGCGTCCCTGTTATGAGGAAACCCAACCCCCCTAAATAATTCCCCAGACCTTTTGGACTAGACACAGGAAATCTGCAATTTTGGTTGGTAGCAGCCCTCAAGATGGCCGCTCATTTGGGCCCTTTCCAGCAGTCCTTACAAGACCCCCTTCGTCCGGGCGCTTAACTCATTCACTCCCAAAGACGTTTTGAAACGTCTTTTCAGACGTGGTCCAGAATTGGCTGCTACTGAATGAGTTTTTAACCGCGGACGACAAGAGTGACCGGAGCCTCGACGAGTCCAAATTGGGCCTGAGAAGCCCCTCCCCCTCCCCGGTGTCGTGTGATTGGCTCTCGTTTGCATGGCTCAGACGCGTTCCCGGGCTGCACCCTCCCTTCGAAGCGGCCAACGGTCAGAAATGTTTGCTCTCACCCCGTCCGTGGCGGTGACCGTCAGCTCGAAGGCGTCGGGGCCGTCGTCGCGGTCCACCGCCGCCACGGTGCACAGCTGCCCGCTCTCCTTGTCGACGGCGAAGTGGGCGGACGGCGCGCCGCCCGAGCCCGAGGCCAGCGCGTAGGACACCGCGCCGAAGGAACCGCGGTCGCCGTCCGTGGCGGACACCTGAGGGCAAAAGGAGACCGGGGAAAAAAAATACCCCGTCAAGTGATTTCCTTTGGACAGGATTCGTCTTTTCTGCGAGGTGGGGTGAGTTTCCCCCCCCAAAGAGGCGCGTGCGAGGCCAACCCAAGCGTCTCTTAGCGCCACGTCAATTTCTCCAAATATGGTGGCGATCTCCTGACAGCCCAGCAGGTCTTTGCAGCCGCACGCAAACTTTCCGACGACTTTGTCGGAACGGGGGTGGGGGGTGGGGGTGGGGGGATACCTCGCTATGAAGCATCTGCGCGCCACATGAAGGCGCTAACATCAATTTCGCCGACATGCTCTGGGCTTAACCTTTTAAGTAAGCAGAGATTTATTTGCGCGTCACAGTTAATGTCCACAAAATGTTCGGCGCAATAAATACAAGACGAGCGCAGGAACAGGTGGAATGCGAACGAGAACAACGGCAGTAGCGGCAACAGCGGCCGCTCGTGAATGATGCCGGCGTTGGCCCGCGACCACGAACTTTGCGGATTCCTTGACGCTCTTTTTGCTCGTTTTGGGTAGCTTGACTTTGCCTTTCAGTGGCTTTCACTCTTTGGATGGCGCACAACACATTTCTCACATTCAACATTCTGAAGTCTCCTCATCAAGTTGCTCCTCGGGCGCTGATGAGTTGAGCACAATTAGGGTCACCAGAGAGGTGAGGCGAGGCGAGGCGAGGGGGGCCGGGGGGTTGATTTTGGCAAAGAGACAAAAGGAAGGGCCGATGATAAGACGAGACCTTGGAAGTTGAGCGCCTCGTCCTTTTTTGTTTTTGCTGCGGAGCGTCTGCTTTCAGCAGCCCGTTACAGCCGCCGCCGCCGCTTTCATGCGCCCTTCACAGCTGCAAATGATTATGATTGCAATTTCAAGAGGGATGAGAGGTGAAGCGGGGGGGGATGCAAAGAGATTTACTTCTATATATTTGTGGAGGGGTGTGGGGGGCTGCCTACTTGCGTCATTAATGAACACAATGAGGGGGAAAGAGGGACAACAACGAGCCCTCCCCAAGAAAAAAAACAAGGAGGAAATGATCCCCCCCCAAAAAAACAAGGAGGAAATGATCCCCCCCAAAAAAAACTAAAACAAGGAGGAAATGATCTCCCCCCAAAAAAACAAAACAAGGAGGAAATCACCCCCCCCCCAAAAACAAGGAGGAAATGACCCAAAAACAAGGAGGAAATGATCTCCCCAAAAACTAAAACAAGGAGGAAATCATCCCCAAAAACAAAAAATGATCAAGGAGGAAATGACCTCCCAAAAACTAAAACAAGGAGGAAATCATCCCCACAAAAACAAAAACAAAAAATCATCCCCACAAAAACAAGGAGGAAATCATCCCCCAAAAACAAGGAGGAAATGATCCCCCAAAAACAAGGAGGAAATGATCTCCCCAAAAACCTAAAACAAGGAGGAAATGATCTCCCCCCAAAAAAACAAAAACAAGGAGGAAATCATCCCCCCCCAAAAACAAGGAGGAAATGACCCCCAAAAAAACAAGGAGGAAATGATCTCCCCAAAAAACTAAAACAAGGAGGAAATCATCCCCCAAAAACAAGGAGGAAATGATCCCCTAAAAAAACAAGGAGGAAATGACCTCCCCCAAAAAAAACTAAAACAAGGAGGAAATGATCTCCCCCCACAAAAAAAAACAAAACAAGGAGGAAATCATCCCCAAAAACAAGGAGGAAATGATCCCCAAAAAAACAAGGAGGAAATCATCTCCCCAAAAACCTAAAACAAGGAGGAAATGATCTCCCCACAAAAACAAGGAGGAAATGATCTCCCAAAAACAAGGAGGAAATGATCTCCCCAAAAACCTAAAACAAGGAGGAAATGATCTCCCCACAAAAAAAAACAAGGAGGAAATGATCCCTCAAAAAAACAAGGAGGAAATGATCTCCCCAAAAACTAAAACAAGGAGGAAATGATCCCACAAAAACAAAACAAGGAGGAAATGATCCCCCAAAAAAACAAGGAGGAAATGATATCCCCCAAAAAACTAAAACAAGGAGGAAATGATCCCCCAAAAAAACAAGGAGGAAATGATCTCCCCCAAAAACCTAAAACAAGGAGGAAATTATACCCCCAAAAGAAAAAAACAGGGAGGAAATGATCTCCCCTCCCAAAAAAACAAAAACAAGGAGGAAATGATCTCCCCAAAAACAAAACAAGGAGGAAATGATCCCCCAAAAAACAAGGAGGAAATGATCTCCCCCCCCCAAAAAAAACAAGCAAGGAGGAAATGATCTTGCTGCCCAGTTAGCGCAGCCGCCGGGTGGCCGCGTGGTCTGGCTTGACGCATTCGATACCAACGTTTGGATGCGCAACTCTAAGAGTGGAGCTCAAGTGGAAGATCCAGCTTCATGTTCGCTTGCACCGAATCGAGCGTCCACGTTTTGCGGTCGAGCTTCAATCGAGTGGCGTCCTTTTTTCCAAACGCTAACATTTGGACCGAAAGGCTCCCGTCACGCACACGCACACGGGCCGCGGCCGGCGCTGATGTAAGACGTGAGCGGCGGCGGCGGCGGCGGCGGCCAATTTTCATCCATGTTTTTGTTTGCGGTCGCTTGTTCTCGGAGGGCAAAGTCGATGTTTTTCTTTCCTTTCACTTAAGAAAATGTGAACGTGAAGCCGCAAGAGCCGAACCCGAGCCGGCGACTTTGATGTTGTGCGAAGCGCGGCCACCTCACGTCTCCAAAAGTCCAAAATAAAGCGCTTTGCTTTCTTTTCACCACGAGGAGAAAAAGCAAGCTGAGGTCTGAGCTGCGAGACCAGCCAAAGTTAACAAGCCACGGGTAAACAACGCTAGCGCAAAAGTAGCAGACGCTACCATTATGATGTAAGATGCTAAGCTAGCTTATTGCGGCTAAACGTCCTCCATCAACTTCGGGGTCACATTTTTCTTTCTTTTTATTTTGGGTCGGAAACGCAACGTGTGATGAAAACGACGAGTAAGAAGCTACGACCAGAGTGCAAGATGCTAGCTAGCTGTTATTTTGGTGAGAATCCCCGCGGCGCACACCTGAGGCTACCTTTGTTAGCTCGAACTAAAACAATCACCAGTTAACAAGTGAACAACACGACGCGAAGCAACATTGTGATTAGAAAGGATCAACAAGCCACAGGTAAACAACGCTGGCGCAAAAGTAGCAGACGCTACCATTATGATGTAAGATGCTAAGCTAGCTTATTGCGGCTAAACGTCCTCCCTCAACTTTGGAGTCACATTTTTCTTTCTTTTTATTTTGGGTCGGAAACACAACGTGTGTTGAAAACGATGAGTAAGAAGCTACGACCAGAGTGCAAGATGCTAGCTAGCTGTTATTTTGGTGAGAATCCCCGCGGCGCACACCTGAGGCTACCTTCGTTAGCTTGAACTAAAACAATCACCAGTTAACAGGTGGACAACACGATGCGAAGGAAAGTTGTGATTAGAAAGGATCAACAAGCCACAGGTAAACAACGCTGGCGCAAAAGTAGCAGACGCTACCATTATGATGTAAGATGCTAAGCTAGCTTATTGCGGCTAAACGTCCTCCCTCAACTTTGGGGTCACATTTTTCTTTCTTTTTATTTTGGGTCGGAAATGCAAAACATGTGATAAAAACGATGAGTAAGAAGCTACGACCAGAGTGCAAGATGCTAGCTAGCTGTTATTTTGGTGAGAATCTCACAAGACACCTGAGGCTACCTTCGTTAGCTTGAACTAAAACAATCACCAGTTAACAGGTGGACAACACGATGCGAAGGAAAGTTGTGATTAGAAAGGATCAACAAGCCACGGGTAAACAACGCTGGCGCAAAAGTAGCAGACGCTACCATTATGATGTAAGATGCTAAGCTAGCTTATTGCGAAACGTGGAGTCACATTTTTCTTTCTTTTTATTTTGGGTCGGAAACACAACGTGTGATGAAAACGACGAGTAAGAAGCTACGACCAGATGCTAGCTAGCTGTTATTTTGGTGAGAATCCCCGCGGCGCACACCTGAGGCTACCTTCGTTAGCTCGAACTAAAACAATCACCAGTTAACAGGTGAACAACACGACGCGAAGCAACATTGTGATTAGAAAGGAGAAGCCACAAGTCGACGCTAGCGAGTTTAATGTCGCTAGGTGCCTTCCGTACGTAAAAGCCAAAACGGTCTTGTCATTTGTCACGGTCGCGATGAACACGCCGGGGAATAAAATCCTGTGGCATTCCAGGGCAGTGAAGGAAAAAAAATGAAAAATAAATAAAAGATTCCTTGCTCGTGCTCTCTCGACTGCTTCCTGGCCATGTTTTTGTTGGACGAGACGCCGCAGTGCTAAAAGTGACGCTACGCTACAAGGCAACAGTATTGGCGCACCCACGGGAAACGCCAGAAACGGTTGAAGGAAAAGCTCAGTTGTTGCCGCCGCTGCGCTAAAGAAGGCGCGGCGCTTGCTTTTCGTTTTCCCCACGACACGTGTGGACCCAAAAACGATTTGCCGCTTGATTTTGGTGAAGCGATTGTGTCGTTTCGAGCTCCTCCTGACCCTCAAATTTTGGGGGATGTTACCTGCAAAAAAGCTTCTTCACTGGAATGCAGATACAATTCCCCCGACGCCGAAACGTCTCCAAGTCGGAGGACGGAAAACTCCCGAGCACATCTGCTGCCGTTTCCCGTCCTCCGTTTTACACGCCGCTCGTTTCCTTCACCTCGGTGCGGCGCTTTCACCTCGTCCGCGAGGACGATGGAGACGAAAACCGACGGAAGAATCCGCTCCCACTTGACCTTAGGGCTCGTTTCACCGAGGTTACTTTTCCAGTCTGACCGAGGGATTTGGGGCCTGAGATCTGGGGCGAGATTGTTTTCAAACGTAGGGAGCAAAAGTGGTCCGGAGAAGATGAAGAAGAAGAAGAAGAAGAAGAAGAAGAAGAAGAAGAAGAAGAAGAAGAAGAAGAAGAAGAAGAAAACCTCACAAGGGAGAAATTCGCAAATAGACTCCCGAAAAATATACTGCAGCAAGTATTTGTACTCGGATGCTCGGCAGCCCGGATGTTAGCGATAAGGACCAAAAGCGGAGGTTGCCAGGTTCACGTCGGACTCCGGGGGGGAAGATTACAGGTGGAGGGTAGGGGTGGGGGGGCGGGCAGTCACGAGTCCTAGCGGACCTCCGGCGTCATTTGGCACTGACTCGGTCGGAAGCCCGCCGGGATGCGATGCGGTCGCCCCGATCACATGGTGGGCAAAAGCGGGGGGCTCGGGGACGGTGGGGGGGTCAGCCCAAAGCTGCCTGGGAGTCAGACAGAAGATTAGGAGCCCGATCAAAGCCGCCTTGGAGTGCACCGAAGCGGACGGGGCACGATGGAGAAAGTATTTCAAAGTCCCTGGCAAGCTGAAAATAGGTGTCTTGTCAATTTGACATACCGCAGAAGACGACCCTGGATAAAATGGGCTTACAAATTGTTGGGGGCGGGGGGCAGAGGACAAAAATAAATCTCCAAATCCCAAATCTCCACTCTTGGACTTGACTGGACCTCTTTCGCTCTTCCCGCTTTCTCTTGACACACGCACACTCGCAGCCGACAACGAGGATCTCTAATGCAGCCGAGCCGGCGGACCACCCGAACGGAAGAAGTATTGTGGGCTGGTAGCGATAGCGAGCAGTCCTCCACTGCCCCTTCACGCTGGTAAGTCAGAAACGATTTGAGATGTACTTTAGGCGTCCTGCCGGAAGGACCTCGTTTTTGTGGTGGTGTCGGAAAAAAGGACTCGGGGCGCCACGATGACAGCGCGACTGTCTTACGGTCTCGGCGGGCAAGCGTGGCAGCGTCCGGCATGTGAAGCGGGTCGTGACATCATCGTTTCGGGGCCCTTTGGTGCGAGGAGGGGATGTCGGGCTCTCCGGGGAGTTCTGTCCACACACAGAGTCTGGACAGAAATCAGCCTCACACAATTCAGGACTTGCTCATATTTTTTTTTTTGGTTTCTATCTGACGTTGAGGGTGAGAATTTTCCCAGGCCCGCAAGCTGGACTCCGCGCTGGACTCGCCGCCGGACTTCCAGCTCCTGACATTGTGCCGTCAAGACCTTCTGAGAAAGCCAATGACGGAAGCGCAGGAAGCCGCCGGCCTCGCCGCTATTGTGAAGACGGAGAAAGCGGACGTTCTGCCGGAGACGATACGCGGCGGAGGGAAGCGGACGTCTGAGGGCCCCGATCGCGGCGGAAGGCAGATAAAGAAGACGGGAGAACTCGCGTCTGCGACCGGCTCGCGCCGGCCGGCGACTGTTGGAGGCTCCGAAACACGAACGACTGTGAAGTCGACGCCACCGAGGCCAATTCCATCAAAGCGCCGCTTTCGGCGCAGGGGGGGCGGGGGAATTTGTCCCTTTCTGAAAACGGATCTGGACCAGACGTGACCGGAGAGAACCAGACGCAACCCGATATGGCCAGATATGAGCAGACGTGACCAACCAGACGTGTGGGGACGCGGCGGTGGAAATTGGAAACCTCGAAACGGCGAGGTGGCAAACAGCTGCGCTCACTTTCTCCTTGATTTGGGGATTTGCTCCGTTTCCAAAAAGTGCTGTCGGTGACGTCCTTTGCTCCGCCCTCCTCATAAAGTCAGCGCCCGGGCGCTCCCTGAACTTAAGTCGACTAAACCGGCGCGCCAGATGGAGATTTTCTCCGTCACGCTCCCTTAGATCAGCGCCGAGTTATTCGCCGCTGCCCGCTTCCTGTCGAGCCCGCCAACACCAACACATGGCCTTTAATACGCCCCGTTTAACGTTTCATGCTAACTCACCGGGCGCCTTTCTGACATGCCGCGGCGAGACACACGTTCCGCTAGCTTCCACAACACATATCGGGTGCCTCAACTGGCTTCTCTCCCTTCCAACCGACGTCGATGGAGACTCACTTTGGCTCCTAATCTTTATCTTCTTCTCAAAAGCTGTGCGAATCTCAAATCTAAAAGTGACGTCAGGTGGCCATCGACTGGCATCTGCTTGTCATTTCCGTCACGTAGAAGAGCCTGAATTTCGCAGATGGCGGAGGCAGGAAGCGCTTGGATTACCACTTGGCCAACTGAAGCGTCCAGCTAGCTTAGCGCTCGGGCTATCGAAACATGCTAACGCTGTCGCGCGAGGAGCAAAAAAAACATGCCAGATTAGCTCATGCTAACAACTGGAAATCACTAAAACCCATGGACCCCGAGTCATGTTCGTCTGTGGTGGGTCAAGAGAACACCTATCTTTTTTACACGCAAACGCACACACACACACGCACGCCAGTGATTGTTAGCAGATGATGGGGGTGGGGTGGGGGGGGCTTGGTCGTCCATCCATCCACCTTTTTATGCTCTGACAGACAAAAGATTGCATCGACTTTTACCTCATTCTTTGTGTGTGGGTGTGGGGGGTGTTGGGGGGGGGGAGATTTTTTTCCATGGATGTTTAAGTGGGGGTGGAAAGGGACTCATGCCTAAGACACCCCAGTCCTCCTCCCTTTCTGTTCTTGATATAGCAGCTGGGGTGTGTGTGTGTGTGTGTGTGTGTGTGTGTGTGTGTGTGTGTGTGTGTGTGTGTGTGTGTGTGTGTGTGTGTGTGTGTGTGTGTGTGTGCCCAATTCTCGCAGCGTTTTGGGATCGTTTGGGAAACAAAAGGCTCATGCAGTCCAAATAGGGCAGAGTGCTAACATTGAAGTCATTTCATGAGGTATCCTAGATAGCAACTGTATCATAGAAATGAAAACAACAACAACAACAAAAATCACACCAGATGGGGCGGGGGGGGGGGTGATGAGGAAACACAGAATGTCACTTAGCGGAGCGTAAAAACCTCCAGCAAGGCTGCTGAACTGAGTCAGCCTCAGAGTTGGATTTTATGGATGCTCGTGTTCCACTCCAGCGCTGAAGGGGGCAGTAATGACGTGCATCCCCCAAAAACAAAACAAAACAAAACAAAAAAAACGAAAAATCTGTCGGCGTAAGAAGCAGGATCGAAGAGGAATTGACGTTCAATCATCTCCTGCGAAAATAAAGCCCGGCTTCAAATTCTTCCTATTCTCATTCTGCTTTGTGACAATTAATAATCTGCCGCCACCTAGCGGTGGACTGGAATTGCACCCAAAATTAACGGGAGTCAGAACAACAATGACTTCTAGACGGGATAAGAAGAGGGAAAAAAAAAAAATGTGCAAAACGGCGAGACCTCGAAGCCACGAGCGGCAAAGGAGGCGGGGCTTAACTGTCAAGATGATTTTTTGCCAAGGCGTTGCGTGCGAGGAGCCCGTTTGTGGTCACTCGACAACATGGCCGCCGACTCAAGGACCAACGTTGGATTCCGCTCGCTGCCCCGACGCGAAGACGCAATGATGCCGTCCATCACGCCTCGTCATAAAACACACACAAGGCCAAAGCCCCCCCTTTACCCTCCCTGTAGTCCTCAGAGGCCTGTTGCCATGGTTACGGCTGAAAGATGACTTCGACCTATCGTACCTCAACCCTTGCGCGCACACACACGCACACGCATCCAGATGACATCATTGCGGGCGCCCTTCACACGAGCCACAGGGTGACAAATGTTCCAACCTCCCCACACACACACACACACACGCACGCACGGGGGTGGGAGGTAGTGATCAAGTGCCCCCCCCCGCTTCCCCTCGCTTCTCTCATCGCCATGGCGACCGTCTGTTTCTTCAGGGAATCGGGATTGAGAAAATTCCCGGGCGTGCGTCTGACGCCATCAATAATTCACACTGACACCCTTTTTTGGGAGGGAGGGGGGGCAACAGTCAAAGGTTTAAACAGAGAGACAAGGCCACTTGATTAGGGACACCCCTCTGATGCAATCCGAGGCAAGTTTTCGAATTGGGGAGTTGCAAGGCCGTTTTCAGGCTTCAAGCTCAGGTCATTTTTCTTTCGGGGGAGGTACCTTTTCGGTGCAAAAAGAAGTCTCAATGTATGTAAACGCAAGCATGATCACCAGAACTAGAACCCACGAGCGCGACCTTTGACCACCGGCGGAGGAGTCAGCGCAAGGGTGCGGAGGTCTGACGGTACCTGAAGGAAGCAGGTCCCGGGCGGAGCGTTTTCCCGGATGGTGGCGTTGTAGAAGCTCCTGGAGAAGACGGGCGCGTTGTCGTTGGCGTCCTGCAGCACCACGTCCACCCGCGCCGTGGACGACAGCGGCGGCCGCCCGCCGTCCGTCGCCACCACCGTCACGCTGGGCGAGGGCTCCGACTCGAAATCCAGGACGCCGGCCGTGGTGATGATCCCCGTCACCGCGTCGACGGAGAACCAGTCCGAGTGGGAGCGCTTGCCCTTCAGGAGACTGTAGCGGATTTCGCCGTTGGGACCCTGGTCCTTGTCCCGGGCGGTGACTTGAAGGACAAAAGATCCCGGGTAGACCACCTCAGGGATGCTCTGTCTGTAGGCCCGCTGGTCAAACAGAGGCGGGTTGTCGTTGACGTCCGTCACCCGGATGGTGAACGAGGACTCGGCCCGCAGGGGGCGTGCCGAGTCGGTGGCCATCACGCGCAGGTCGTAGGAGTCGCGCTCCTCCCGGTCCAGCACCTCGTCCACGTAGATCAGGTAGATGATACTGTCCTTGGTGGTGAGCGCAAACTTTCCCTCGCCGCCCTCCAGCGACACGTTGACGTTGGCGTACTCGCCGTAGTCCGGGTCGGTGACGGAGATGCGGGCCACGTACTGGCCCGGCTGGGCGCCCTCCGAGATCTTCGGCGAGCCGTCCTCGCTCAGGAAAATGATGGTCATGGTGGGCTGGTTGTCGTTGTAGTCGCGCACGTGAATGGTCACAAAAGTGTTGGTCACCTGGGGGAGGCGGATGAAAACATTTGTCAGCGTGGGTTCGGGAAAAACCTGAGCTCTCGCTCAGGAATTTCCAGGAATTTCCAGCGCCGGCCAGTCCGCTGTCTCTCTGTACGTGTCCGACAACTGACTTGTTGCCTTGCAAGCGGTTCTTAGACCGGAAGCGGCGCTTTACCTCCGGGTGGCTGGCGTTGTCCCTGGCCTGGACCACCAGCTCGTGCACTCGCTTCAGCTCGTAGTCCAGCGGTCTGTTCAGCGTGATGACTCCAGACTTGAGATCCATGACAAAGTAGCGCTCTGGATCACTTTGCCGCCGGTTGATCTCGTAGAGGACCAGGCCGTTGTCGCCCTCGTCCTGGTCCGCGGCGAAGACCTGCGAAGAAACCGCAGAGCGTTACCTAGTCAACCTCGCATGAATCAAACGCCCGAGCCAATGATTTGGTCAAGCGACCTGGAGGATGCTGCTGCCTTGGGGAAGACTCTCCGAAATGATGGCGTGGTATCGGCTCTGGTTGAAGACCGGCGCGTGGTCGTTGACGTCCGTCACGGCCACCTCCAGAGTCATGGAACCGACCCTCCTGGGCGAGCCCCCGTCAAAGGCCTCCAGGACCAGAGTGTAAGCCGAACGTTTCTCCCGGTCCAAGGGCCCGCTGACGACCAGGTCCAGATTCAGCGCCTTATTGGACGCCCTCTTGGTTTCCAAACGGAACGCCTGACCCGCGTTTCCCTCCCGGATGGTGTACCCCTGCGTCGCGAACTGGTCCTCGTCGGCGTCGCCGGCCGGGTCCAGGGAAAAGCGGGTGCCCACGGCCGTGTGCTCGGGTATCTTGAGATGAGCTTTGCTTCTGGGGAACTCCGGCGCGTGGTCGTTGATGTCGTTGACGGTGACGGCCACCTGGATGGTGACGCCCGTCACGGTGACGGCGATGAAGCTGTAGCGGTCTCTCCGCTCGCGGTCCAGGCGGCGCGCCGTGGTGATGATCCCGCTGGTCTCGTCGATGTTCAGGTCGCTGCCGGCGCCCGTGCCTTCGTGGTCCGAGATGAAGTAGAGGCTGGCCGACTCGCCGGGCGGCAACCCGGCGCCGATGTCCCCGACCACGGTGCCCGCCGGCTGCTCCTCGTCCAGCTGCAGCTCCAGCGCCCCCGAGAGGGCGGCGGGCGACCGGAGCAGGACCAGGACGACGGGTAAGCAGAAGAGCGGTCGCCACACGAGAGAGCGCAAAGACGGGCCGCCGGGCCGCCTCGCGACCCTTCGCTTCTCACGGGCATGACTCAGCTACACCTGAAAACCAAGACAAGAACCCGTGAGCGAAAGCAGCAGGCGGTCGCGTTGTTTGTCTCTTCGTTCCCCCCGCCATCGAGTGGCGCCCAGTCTGAACGTGCCCTGCGACTCACCGGCGACCCATCCGCGGTCAGTCTGCGGATGGGCAGGCAAGAAGTCGAAATGGGCGACGACTCAACTGACCCGCCCATTAGCTTGTCGACATGATCTCCGCCATTCGACCGGAGCGGAATATGCGCGACGGGATCCGGAGCGGAACGTTTCTCTCTTTCAACCTCGTGATTTACGCAGCCAGAATATTTGCCATCAAAGCGTCACGCGGCGGCGGCGGCGGCGGCGACGCGCATCCAGCCGGAGCCGTGACGGACACGTCGGGGCCTCCCGTCGCCTGCGTCCTTACGCTACAGGAATAGAAACGCTCGACGGACGCGTGCCGTCTCGCGACACGCCGTCGCGGGTGGGCGGCGACCCGCTGGAAATCCTTCCAATCAAAACAGCCACCGGGCTCGCGTTCGCCGTCCGTGGGCCAAAAGGCGGCGGCGGCGGCGGCGCTCATCCGCTCGACAGTTCCCGCGGCGCTAATAAAATTTGGACTCTGAGCACCAGGAACGTCCTGCACATCTGCCGCGCATCGCGCCGAGGCTAACTGCTAGCTTAGGGTTAGCATTGTCGGCATCCCTCACTTTGATTTCTTCCCGATGTTGTTGTTGAGCCAAAACGGTGACCAACCTGAGCTATGCTGAGGGGGTTTGGGAGGGGGGGGGTTGCCTGGAGAGTAGTCATTTTGGCAACCACGTGAACAGGAAAAACAAACAAAAAAAAACATTAGCGGGGCAAGACTTGTTATTATTTTGGGGGGGGGGGACGCGCTCCTTGAGATATTGCGAGCAAACACAAAGTGCGCTTCGCTCGGCAACGCCAGCGCCGGACTTCCCTCTGAGCGTGACCACATCTATTATGCTCGTTTTAGCAGCCCCCCCCCCCGAGGAGGCTCCATTAATAATCCGTCTATGGCTCCCCGGGGAAGGCGCGGACGGCGGCCCCTCCACATCTGGAGGCCGCGGACACCACCGCACTTCTCGTTTTTTTTTTTTTTGGGGGTGGGGTTTCACAAGCGTTGCTGAAAAAGCAGCCAAGCGCACGCAGGACACGTGAGGACGGCGCGTGGGCGAAAGCGTTTCAGTGGCACTCGTCGAGATCGCGCTCAGGGTCGCATCAGGGTTCAGCGAGAAGAGCTCCCTCTAGTGGTGCAAACGCATTCCGTCACGTTGCGCAATCGTGATGGGATGGGAAGCCAAGAACAAGCGCGTCGCGAGCCACATGCTGCTTCACCAAGTCCAAAGACGTCGACCGATTTGATCTGTATCTTTTTCGTGCTTTTTCGTTGTTCCCCTCCTCGCACACAAATGTCTTCGCACATACTCACAAGCAAGCCCTGAGGCGGCCTGGTTTTTTTTTTTTTTTTTTTTTTCCACTTGTTTGGTTTGGCCGAAGGGAGCGGCGGTCGCTTCTGCAGAAAGCATTTGGCCGGCCGGCTGCCTGGCCGGCCTCAGTCGAGCCCGTCTGGATTTGGCGGCGTGCCGGGAGAGGAAAGCTTTTCCGATCGCCCGGAACGGAAACTAATTGGTCGTGCGACAAATCGAAAACGATTCCGGGGGGGGCCGCCGTTGGCCACAAATGACGCGGCGGAGACCGCGTGGAGCCCTGCCGGGACGCCTCTTCGCAAACGCCTGCTCGCTTTCTCTTGGACGATCGCAAGTTGAGCCTTCATGAAAAACGCATGAGGGGGACATCCGAGCCGAGACCAATCAATCGTGTTACCCCCCCTCCCCTCCTCCCCTCACTACAGGCTGCAGTCATGTTCCAATTTGGGGGGCGTGGCTTCGAAACGTTCAACCAGACGCCGCCGTCTTGCTCAATATTTTTCAATGTTGCTAGTCCAGATTTCGAAGCAACTTTTGTTTCAATGTGCAAAAGTGCAGGCCGCTGCCGCCGGGGGGGGACACACACGTTTCGGCCTTTGTCGGCGGGACAAAGGCGCCTGCCTGCGTCGCTTCCGTTGGCGACCGCGGGGACGAGCGGCAGCTGCCATGGCAACGCCGCCCGCCTCCCCCCCCACCGAGCGGCGCTGCTGTGCGCGCACGCGGGGGTCACTCTTCCGACGCTCGCCTCACTCGGACTTGGCGGGCCCAACAAAGCAAATCCGGGGAAAAAAAAAAAACAACAACAACAATAAGCGCGACGTGGCAACAATGCTCGTGTCGACCGTGATGATGACGAGTTGCCCCTGGTGAGGTCATGGCGACCCCGGCCGAGACTCGCTTCACCCGCTTGTTTACCCACACTGCGGGTGCGGGAAAAATCCCATTTGCATTTTGGGGGACTCTATATAATTTCCCCTCTCGCGCTTGTTTGTATGTAGACGCTAAAGCTGACCGACTTGTTTTGGTATCTTGTGTTCTATTAAAAAAAAGAAAATATATCTCACTCTTTGGCCCCCCCCCGATACCAGCAAAAGAAAAAAAAAAAAAACCCCAGCACAGCATAAATAAAAGGCCGTCCATCTTCAGCCTGACACTCTCGATTGTTTTTGTGCACACACACACGAGGCGGCGCACAAACAGCCCCCCCCCCCCGTGTTGACTTTTGCTGATAAGCTCCACGCCGCCACTCGAGCGGAGTCTCTCTTCGAATCAATGGAGGACACCATTAAAAGCGGCTCCATTGTACGCTGGCCAGTAGGTGGCGCCGGCAAGGAGCTGCGGGGGGCGGGGTTAACGTCGCCGACACGCAGCCAATCACATTCCAGCCCCTGATCCCACTTGAATGGGTCACGCCCCTTAAAGGCACATCGGGTATGAGTCAAGGTGGCGCTGTCCGGACAAAAATATTGGGCCACAGACGACGTTGCGACATCTGCACGTGTGCAAGCTCGCAGGAAATGCTTTTGCACTACTTTTTTTCATGGCCCGTAAAAGAAGCGGCGGAAGAGCGTCACAGGTGGACGTGAGATCCGTCATGTGGGTCAGGCTGCGTTTCCCGTTTGGGTCTCCAGATGTTTGGGTCTGGCGTGTTGTTCTTCAGCTGTCCCAATACTTGTGAGCGGATCTCGCTCGTCGGCTTTGCACTTCCTCGATGCTCGGGGGGGGTTGCTGTCCCGATACTTTTGTCCGCTCCTTCTTGGCGTCCCGATACTTTTGTCCGCCGAAATCGGGGTCCGCACGGGAGCTTTTCCAGATTTGCCGCGCGAGTCAAGGGCAACGGAACGGAGCCTTTAATCGGTGCCGCCACCCCATCGCCGAGGAGCGGCGCCCCCCCCCACCACGAATTGATCAATGAAATATCGAGTCAGCACGCTGCATCTCGTTTGCTACCGGCGGCATGCGCGCGTGTATACGGTCCGTGCGCGTGCATGCATCGTGTGTGTGGGGGGGGGGTGACTTACATTGATTGGAGGGACGTGCTTCTGGGTGGCTGCCCCCGACCGACGTCTCGCTGATTGCGATGCAGAAAAAGAAAGCATTCACACAATCCACACAAGGAGAAGCGGCATGGGGGTGGGTGGGGGGGGCAAATAGGCCAATTCCATAAGAGGGGGGCCCCCCGCCTGCGCGCGCGTGTCCGAGTGAGGGGGAGAGCGCACACGTTGGCTTCTTTTCTTCTTTTGTGTGTGGTGGTTGTTTGAATCCGTCTTCTCTTGTCGCTGCTCCAGCATCCGCACTGGAGCCGAGCGAGCTTCGCCCAGCGACCGACTGGCGGACTGGCGGAGCCCACTCCCACCCCCCCCTTGCCCCCCTCCCTCCTCCTCCAGCAGCAGCAGGCCCACGCCCCTTCCTCCTCCTCCTTCCTCCTCCTCCTTTTGGGTAGCCGGCACCAAAGTGGGGATGGTGGCGGGGGCTGAGGGAAGCGATGGAGAGACTTTGCCCCCCCCCACCCCCCCGCCCAGCTCGATGGAAGCAAACGTGCCGAGAGAGACAAAAAGGCTGCTCAGGAGGAGCGAGCTGCAAATTCAAACTTGGCCGCAAAGCGCGCCAGCCAACTGGACGCCGTCGGCCGCTTCGGTCGCAGCCGGCAATTTCGTTTTCTCGCATTTCCAACATCTCGATGTTTTCTCGTCTTTTCCTCCGCGTCTTTTTGGGGTTTCCTAATTCGTCGCTTGAAAGGCATCGCGCTCAACCCTCCCGACACAACGCCGTCCAATCAGAGTTGATGTCAAATGGAGCGATTGGCTTTTTGGAGGTGGACTGCTCATGAGATTGGGCCTTCCCAAACCAAAGGCTCACCCCCCCCCGCCCCCCCCAACCCACCACAGGACTTTTCAACCAAACAAACATTGCATCCATATCGAAAAAATTCAATGTGACTTTCGCCGCTGCCGATGATTTGAAGGCGGACGCTTAGCTTAGCGTAACAACCGTGCGCCTTTCAGTTAGCCTCTCAATGGCGTTTCACATTAGGTGTTAGCATTAAGCTAGTGGCGCTTTGGGAGGCAACCGGCGCCTTTCAGTTAGCCTCTCAATGGCGTTTCACATTAGGTGTTAGCATTAAGCTAGTGGCGCTTTGGGAGGCAACCGTGCGCCTTTCAGTTAGCCTCTCTATGGCGTTTCACATTAGGTGTTAGCATTAAGCTAGTGGCGCTTTGGGAGGCAACCGTGCGCCTTTCAGTTAGCCTCTCAATGGCGTTTCACATTAGGTGTTAGCATTAAGCTAGTGGCGCTTTGGGAGGCAACCGTGCGCCTTTCAGTTAGCCTCTCAATGGCGTTTCACATTAGGTGTTAGCATTAAGCTAGTGGCGCTTTGGGAGGCAACCGTGCGCCTTTCAGT